>JAQFZC010001094.1:0-34473 GCA_034695205.1 Dicyrtoma fusca
GATTGAAGCCAGGTCTGAGGCTGGAAATTTCCATTCCAGTCTGCAGTCCTAACCGCTCACCCAAGCACGCCTGCTTCTTGGAAGTGATGTAACAGAACACTATTGAGCACAAAGTTGTTGTATCTCGATTACATTTTTCTTCGACCTAATATGCGACAGGCCCCATTGTTGAAAAATTCTTTTCCTATACAACATTATAGTATCCCGTCCCTCAGAGCCGATATTCTATACAATTTGCATAACCTTTTCAAAGTGACTTCACATTAAACTAAAGGGTTATCTGAGTAATATGAGCATTTGTTAAGATTTTCTTTTGCATCCGAAAATACGGTAGGCAATACAGAGCATACAGAGGCGTAGGATGGTTGCAGCTGTACCTAAAGCAAATGTTCAACGTTCAAGCCAGCATTTTCTCTCACTTACAAGGAAATGGTTTTACATGGTTAAACGGGATCTAGAAGCTGACTGCCGTGGCTTGATCTACTCATGTTAGTAACAACGAAAATCATTATCACTCGGAAGTAAATTAAGCTTGGAGTTCAGGGGCAGAGTTCAAATTTTAAAAGGGTCATAATGCCTAAAAGTTGAGTCATTTTCAAAAAGTCGTAACTGCTGACCAGTGAAACCAAAAACTTTCAACTTTTGACCAAGAATAAATTATTAGCTTTCAGGGCAAAAATTAACTAAAGGGCACAGGTCGCCCATAGAGGTCGCAGAAATGGACTCATTGCATTGTAGTGCTTATAAACAAAAATAATTTTGCTCAGTTAATTTGTTCCCTGGAAGCTCAGTTTCAGTTTAGCTTTACTACAGCTACATAATACTTTTTTCTAGTTTTGCTTAAAATTTCACATTTCCTTAAAAAATGGTCAACAGTAATGACTTTTTAAAAATTACCCTAATTTTTAGGCATGACCTTGTTTAACATATGACCTCTGGTTATGACCTTGGAGGAATAATAATTTACGTTGTTACTAACATGAGTAGATCAAATAATGCAGTCAGTTTCCAAATCCGTTTTTAGGAAAAAAAGGATTTAAAACCGTAAAACCGTTTCCTCGTCAGTTTTGCTCTTTTCCTTCGTTAGGAACGAAGGAAGAATCTCCACTCCCTCTGCTCTGACTACCTTTTGACTTACAGTATAATTCGAGGAAATTCTCAAATTCTCGTTTCTTCCGATTTTTCCCTAATTTGAATATTTTATAATGTGGCAATATACATATCGGTGCGAGCACATCCACTACTTTCTTTATCTACGCCAAGGAACAGCTAATGCTGGGATTCAATATTCAATTCGGCTCAATTCACTTCAATTTTCATGTTACGTTTGACTGGCTACGTCTTCACTGTAATAACAGATGAAACAGAATCAATAAGTATAAATAAATTGTATCCCAGCCTACACTCCTGCTCAGACCTTAGGTAAATCTTTACCTACGAATTTTCATCGCTGAGTAATGCAGAGACCTAACTCAAGTAGATTATGAAATCAATCAAAAAATCCAAAGGATTCAACCTCCAAATGAACAGACTGTATTTTAGAGATTAGACTGACGGGCTTGGTCAGTCAGCAGTGAGGGATCCATCCCAATCTACATCATACTTCTTGGAAATGATATGCTTCACGTAAAAACTTGGTAATCATGATTAAAAAATACAAACGACACAGAATTCTTAACAGGGCAACTTCCTTGGTAATTAATGCTTTTAAAGAAGGTAATTGTTACATTACAGACAATTATACAAAGGACAGCATTTACAGTATAAAAGTTTAAAACATATTTTATTTTATACAGACGAAAACGTATACAAGGTATTTGAATCTCCGGTTGGTTGGACGTGTTCAGTTGTTTCATGAGGTAATAATTGAAAGCTCCTTGAAAGGAGTATACTGTGTAGGCTCAGGCATTGTACTTGTACCCACCTATGTATGCACCTATAGTTGGTCGCCTCACTCAACTTGATTATAATTATAATTATAGATTAGGTGGATTGTGCGCCGACTGCTTTGGCTCAAATCAGTTTTGTCAAGTAAATGTGGGAGATGAAATGGAACGGTCTAATCTTGGGAGTCCTGAAGCAGAATTCCCAGTTTTTTCAAGATTCATTTCCAACGAGATCTCCTTCTTAAGAAGAAACGAGACCGGGAGAAGAACCACAGGGGACATTCATAAATTATGTTTTAAGCAGGGCATTCTTTTACTGTAAGCTTATGTTGGAGAAAGTGGAAGCGTTGGGAGTGGAAATCAAACGTTGCCAGCGTAAAGTATGGATGTGCCATCACTCGTTTGTTTGGTGGGATGGATGTCGTTGATACCACCTCGGAGTTTGTCTCATGTCCACCAGAACAGGCGTAAGCACTTCAGTGCGATTAAGTTATAGTAGTCTTACTACTTGGTCTCTAATGCGCTTATGGGGGCTTTACAAAACTGAACATAGTAGGAACATTTTTTGGAGACGTGCACATGCATAAGTATCTTCTTTTGCCCAGCTGCAAAACTAATACTTTGGTTCACAGTGTCTGAATGCGCTAATTTCATTGTAGACACTTTTTAAGCATTAATTTTTTTCAATACCGATATTTGAATATTTTGGAAAGACTGCCAGGGAATATCTATGCAATATTTATCGTCTTAGGCAGTACTAGCTGCTTCAATCAAAACCTGCGTGATGTCACATTTGCAAGACCCCTTGGTTGATACACGCATGCATGTAAGTATAAACACAATTATATTATTCTTATATAGTGAGAGACTTGCTTTGCTGAGTAGTACTGGAGAAGGGACACGATTCATTTCTATTTCCATTTCATTCTGTCCGACTGACTGAACTGAACTGGACACCACAGGGTAGAGACTGACTCTAAGCGCATTGCGTAAAAAACAGATAAACTTTTTTCACGGCGACTTTCAGTCAGGTTTATATGACTTAATTTCATTGCACTTTATACCCGAGAGATATCCGGTGCGGTCTGGCTACGGGGCTGGAGATACGAAGACGTGTAAGTATGTAAAATGGAGCTAGGCATATACCTATGAATAGTTATTATCAGCCCCCTCGGTTGCTATATGTAATTATACAAGGGTAATTAATCTGTCACAAAGTAATAATTCCAGACCACAAATATCAGGGAAATCTAAAACACAAAAACAAAACAAAAAAATAACAACCGCCAATCTTACTACCCACTCATTTTCTTTCTGACGCACGCACACACTCCTCCAACGACCCTCAAAATAACTCAACTAACACTGCTTACTGCCTGCCCCAGCTGTAATCATGGTTTATTTCGTTTCTAAAATAGATAATCGGGATTTAGGAAGAAACTTGACTCCATTACATTAGTATAAATCACAATCCCAACCTCCTTGCTGCAAAAATGTTACCTCTTTGCTTTGTAAAGCAAAAACTTTCAAGTTTACACTAGGAACAAGGTCGAGGATGACGATGAAAACATAGAAATGTGATTGCAGTCTCTTTTTTCTAACAGGAAAAGAAAAAAACTTTTCCCACACGCACACCGACGTCTATCTCACCCGGAAGACATTAGCTCTGGAGGTGGAAATGAACGGAAAAAATGGTAAAAATCTAACTATTTCATGTTTTACCGACAATTCAAAACGAATTCTTCGTCATGTTCAACTCTCAACGCTAGCATAAGCCTTCAGCACAAAATCGTTCATTCAATAGTTATTATTGCATGTAGTGACTGAACCGGCAAAGTGACCAATGTCCGTTTGCCCTCAGAAGCATATATGTATATATCCTGTACTTTGAAAAAGGTAAAAAGGAATTTTGCACCTTTTCAGGAATCCTGGATCCCTTTGCATTTGCTTCTTGAGCCGGGATATGCATGAGAGGGAGAGATAGGGAGAGATAAGACGTTGTAAGTCATAATGCAGAAATCATTGCGGTGTGAAAGCTGACTTTAACGATGCCTTAATGGACTCGGTGTATGCCGTTCAACTCACAAGCAATTCTAGATTGCCTTCATTCACGTACACGTTCCAGCAATAACTATCATTCATTACAATGATTGATTCATTGCCAATGTCCATACGCCCTCAGCGTTCACTCTGCAACTCTGGAGAAAAATCCTGCCCAGAAAATTCACGTCCACGTTTAAAAATATCTTTGGATTTTTCAATGCATGTACTTACATATGTGAGCGTTGTAGTTGGTAGCCAGTTCACTTGTTCGTCCTGCAAGCTTCAAGGTGAGCTGCGTTGCTTAGAGCATATTTCCCAATTTTAGGTTACACCCTTAGCTGAGCTGACAATAAAATATTATTATTGAAACCCTCGTAGCTTATCCAAGGTAATTTCCCAACTATTGTATTGAGTATTCTTTGCTTCCGACCCCGAATTAGTCAGCCAACACAAACTGTTTTATGTACTTTCATTCCGAGAACGGAAATTTTATTTTTAGGAGTTTCATCGCTAACTACAGAATGTCATTTCCACGGTAGCTCCATTAGATTATATCTACGTACAAAGAAAAATCACAGCAACTGACCTTGAACAGCGGACGATGTATTATCTCAAAACTCTGTACCGTAACTCTCTAAACAGTCACCACAGCCAGAACCAAAGCCCTACAATTCTAATTGTGCTTTCATCTTCTCAGTGTGTAAATATCCTTTTCACAAAAAGGATTTTGTAATTATTCCTTTTTTTTGTAAAGCACACAAAAGTGTGTTTATAGAATTTAAAACAATAGTAGCTCTTTTTTAAGAAGTAGCATTCCATTCATTTAAAATAAGTAAATATGTAACTTACAGCCTACTACAATTTTAGGGAAAAATTCCGGCATTCCCATCCAAATTTTACAGTATGTACGCACACTCTTTAAGCTCGAGTTCAACTTTATGAACGTGTCAACCCATTCAATCATCGTTGTTTCTTTTTTTTGGCGCGAGCTACATGGCAATTTACTTTAGAGGAAATTGGCTGCCCTTAGTTTCGCCGAATTCCCTTCATTCTTCCTTTTGTAGTGCAACATGCCGCCAATGCCAATTCCAATAGCACTACCATGCTCTAAAGTAACAAACTTAAACTCGAACGGAAATATAAATATTAAGGATTGTATTTTCCTGCAAGCTCAGTTGAAGAAGCTCACAAAATATGTTACAGGAGTTGTAAGTCGTAAAAACTATTAATAAGGATACGGATAAACAAAAAGGAGCAAGTAAAGCAGTTAGTTCTATGCTGTGACTGAATTTGAGCTGAAGGCCGAAGTAAGTTAGTTTTATTCTCAAAATATTTGTGGCACATTTGTCGGTGGGGCAGGGAAAAGAAAGAGACGAACAGAGAAATGCGAAATTTTGGTTTATGACATTAAAAATACATTGGAAGAGCTATAGATACCGAGTCGAAGTCAAAGAACAGAAGCATTACTACATTTTCTCTTCTGCACATCTTTGTAAAATACGGATAGAAAAAGGAAACTAAATATATGCTGTATTGCAACTTTGTAAAAATCTATCCTACGGTGTACAAGTAGAACCTAGGTAGATATTCTACCCTGTTAGACCTGCAATAATTAATGACCTAGCAAGTAATGATTTGAGAAATTCCATTAAATTTAAGAGGCAATGAAACTCACATAATTCTTGCCCAGCGGTTTTCCAAGACATATCTGTGGATGCACCCACATGGCGTACATGGGGAAGTGCTATATGTGGGACAGACCTAAAATTCCATGTGGCGATGTCGGTACTAAAAAGGAGAAATAATATATGAGAAAGCCTCGGTTTCAGTTAGCTTCATCCACCTCTATGCTGTGGTACTCCACCCAAATGTTCACAACTCCACTCAAAGTACAATTTCCATTTGCCACAATTATCCATTTAGTGTTCAGAGATTTGCTTCCGGCTATATCAGCCATAGCCGTCAGTCATTTGTTTTGCCATATTTTGAATGTCTACTGGTTTGTTTGTGGAAGAGCAAACACTTCTTTTCTAATCAATTGCATAATGAAGCCAAATGGAAACATTTCTAAAAAATGATTTTGAGCCTCCAAATTTAGGAAGGAACCCTGTAGTTGAGTACCAATGTTTTTATCCCTACCTTTTACTCACTCCCAGTTTCAACTCCTGATCAGAGAAAAGGAAAGTTGAATTACGAAGGGAAAAATCCAGTGGAAAAGACGGATAGTTAGTTTCCGTTACCTCCTACACAACAGACCCGGCAGTGGTAATCGTTGGGTATTGTACAAGCCGGAAATGACTTGGAACTCTCAGGATATTGAATCCCGATACTTACAATAATTATATTACCCTCGGAAGCAACATGCCTACACGTCATAGGAGCCGTACTTGCTTTTCAATTTTTACGGGTCCTAATAATGTAATAAAACCATAACAACTCGTGTGGTTTTAATTTTAAACATTGCTGAATACCGTAGAAAATGGTGGAGGTAGTTGGATGAAGATAGGAACAGTTTTAATCTCAACGTTACTCCTGCTTCCGGCTGAATCTTATACAAGGAACTTGAATACATGAAGTCACCAGGAAAATTTTGTGAGACCTAAATAGCTTATTTTGTATTTCTTCGAAATGTGTAAATTCATGTTTTAAATAAATTAATATTATGTTTTTCCCTTTAAAAAATTGTTTCAGAACTCCAGAGAAGGGCTGTTCCACGCTTTTCTAAGATCTTAATGTTACTCTTTGTAACTTTTAGAACTCGCTAGTACAATTCGTAGATGAATAAGTGACGTTATTAACGATCTCTTTGAATGATCGTTTGTTGCTTGTTACTTTTGTTCAAGTTTGGTGTCGGGAGCGTATTGTTCTTCATTCTTGGTATTAATATTTCTTCGAGTCTTAATTTTATTTTGATTATTTTGAAACAAAAATCTGATGCTTTTCTCTTTGATTGTGTTGCGACATTGCTTTGGACTTGATGATGCAAGATGCTTAATTAGGCCTATCGGAGTGGCACGAAGTAGGGTTTGGAAAGCTCCTTTTGTGTTGTACGTGCAGTTGGATCCTTGTTAGAATATTATGTGACCTTGAATGGCTCCGTGTCTCACGTACAGAGTATAAATGCTGTGCTCTGTTGCGGGTGAAAGGATTGTGTTGGTCGTTCGTGACATGGTCATGAGGTCTGACCGTGAGGTGTGTAATGGGTGAAATATATTTGATGGTGTACGTGGCTAGGAGTACGGTGCAGTGGATCGCAGGGCTTGTGAACGAGGAGGTGCGAGAGAATAGAAGCCAAGGAAGCATGTGTGCACTCGTAAAATTAGTTGACTCTCGTAAAAAGTCAGAGGAGAGTCGGAGGATGTTGACGTTTAGTGCGGGATGCTGGAGGGGAAGAAGATCTAAGGAGATCAACAAGACGTTTCAGCCATAAACGAGTAAAATATTTCCACGGAAACCAGCCTTCTTCGCAGAACAGCAGACTTTGGGACTTGGCTTTGACTCTGGCTTCCCTTGACTTTCCACGCTGGCCATGTGACAAAATAAGGACCTTCTTATTATTACGTCAGAGAAAAGCAGGGCGACCACATTTAGACAAACTGGAACACTCCAACACACTACTCATCATTTTTGATATTTCAAAAGGGATAAACCTTACGTTTCGCTCCTTTTGAAACGTCGTTTTCATAATTTGATCGTTTTAAACGTTATGCTCATCTATGAAATATTTGCAAACTTGTGCTCATTATGACTGTACCTGTTGGTAGTAGAAGTACCATATTTTTCCACTTTTAAAAACGTGTAAATCTATCCTGTTGTGTCACTTTAACGATGTTGGTATAAAAGTTTGCATTTTGATTGGAATATACATTTTTTGATGATTTGGATGTTTAAAAAACGTTAGTATCATGTTTTGCCTTTGAAACTATAGGCTAATATAACTACTTCAAATTTTTTCTTTCCTAAAACGGATTTCTTTCTTATTGCAAACCCATGCTTAAGGAGAACGAAAAAATAAGCAATTCCAGATCCTGCCATAATGTCTGGAAAGCCCCATAATAAAGACTACAACGAGCTGCACACACACACACACGCAGTCAGGTACAAAGTACGAGACAGGACTGAAATAAAGAAAGAAAAAGAAGAAAGAAGAGAAGCCCGAAGGAGCTGAGAGGATTTGGGGGAAAGTCAAAGTAGAAAGAAAGTTGGAGTCGGATCTGGTAACCTGAGGTAACCGGAGGCCTGTGCACCTTTGGCGAGGTCGCATCATGTGGACTACACGTATCACTTTCCTTCTGTCGTCTGTCGCCATTCCAAGTAGAATTGAACATATCATTTCTATTCGGATGCAGATGACCTTTTTCCTTTTCCTTTTATAACATTTTCTCCACATCTTTTACAGGGCTGTCAGTGCAGTAGATGAGTTAGCCGGAGCTCACATGTACAGTGTTTATTGTTTCACAAGAGATTAACGGAGCGTGACAGTGAGCAATAGCTCTTGTCTCCAAAAATTATTGAGCTTACTTCGCTTTCCCTTCCATCTCCAGCTCTATCAACTATTGAAGCTCAAGAGGCAAAACTGCTTATCTATAAACTTTCCTCAGACAAAATTGACCAGATCACCGTCCACAATATCTTCAATGCTGGGCTTGCTTCTTCAGCGAAGATGTCTCTTTGTATAGTATGGAGTCAGAGAAGCGTACAAAAGTATTCGTACGTACTTTTTTTCCATTGTGTCCTGTATTCGTTTGCTACTTTTGGTTCCTTTCATATTTTTCTGAGACGGACGCGACGGTTGTAGCACAGGAAATGTTTGACAATGCTTCCTTTTATACCTTAAATGTCCCTTCCCTGGATCATAATACTAAACAGATGTCAACTTTTATATGGCAACCAACACACATCCAACTAGGCATTACATACAGGTAAGCATTATATTTTTAAAACGGACCACCAAATCTAATGGTATATCCTGTTGGTAGTGTTTTAATTTCACAGAAATCTGAACTGAATGAATGCCAAAAAAAAGTCACAAGTTTACAGATTTTTTTGTGTGCCAACAAGATTTCTTAGAAATTGCTTTCACTTGTTGTGAATACCAAAAAAAAAACTAAAACATAAACCAATCTCAGCCACAGGGACACTTGTGGAGTGGTAGTAGGGACAGTTTTAGGGCTCGTATAAGGCGGGTTACGTATTATTAGGTCTTATTTCTTAATTTATGTAATAACCTGATTACTGGCGATTCTTGTGTAACAACTGTAATGAAATTTTTAATTACAAATATTCCCATAGTTTATTATTCCCTTCTATCAACTATCGTCGCATTCTTAAAATTTCACAAAACTTGATTTTGAAAAGGTATACTTTTCTCAGGAAGTTGTTTCTATCCGGACATAAATAATTTATAATAATAGTTTACGAGCGCATTCTCACAATAGATAAAGAGTTTTATTTTTATTTATTTATTGCGTATTTTTTAATTTTGCGCTTATTAGCATGTGGATGAACAAAATAATCTTCTTTACGTTTCTGAGTACGTTGCTGTCGCTACTATGATAACAAGTTTTAATGATTGTACAATTTGCCTAGACAATGACAATTGTGTGTGGGTGCACAGGTGATGTCTACACTGATAAATTAAAAGTACCAAAATCATTGATTACATAACTACCTATGCTCAGACGTGCAAACCCCAAACTTGTACTACAGGATCGGTGAATGAA
Organism: Dicyrtoma fusca; assembly: GCA_034695205.1. Lineage (NCBI taxonomy): Eukaryota > Metazoa > Arthropoda > Collembola > Symphypleona > Dicyrtomidae > Dicyrtoma > Dicyrtoma fusca. Next base: position 9,653 of record JAQFZC010001094.1, read on the forward strand.
CGCATCATTTCCTTTTGCACATGATTCCCATGCATCTCTACCCCACAGATTGTCTCCTCGACATATAGAGCTCATTACACGCATGAGTTCATTTTAATTTAAATAAACCTAGGATTTCTTTGAAATTCGCTCAACCATACCCCTCCGTATGCAGATCACTATTGCTATAAAATTAAGTGTGTGTGCCTACCGGCTGCTCCTTCTCTCCCTCTTATTCTCGCCCTTGTCTTCCCCTCACATTTAAAATTACGACGGGGATAAATTTACACTCACAAACCTACTTTCTCGCCCCACGGAACACTGCGCAAACATGGATTTCGTGGAATTTTAAACTTTGGTGTAAACATGAGTTTATAATTTCGTCAATCCTTTAGCCGTGCATGATATGATAACATGCTTGTATAGATGTTGAGCATTAAAGAGCTCATTAAGAATCTGTTGGGCCTATGATGGTTCAATCCAACTCTGCATCCATCCTTAAGGATTCCCTGGGCGTCTCTGCTACTGGCAGGTCAACTTCAAATTATGTTTTGAATAAATTACATTAATTATATCAAGGACATCCATTCATGTTCAATTCATCAACTGCTTATTGACAAAACTAGGTCTTTATGCCAAAAGTCACAGTTATTTAAAGCCTGATGCAAGAAGGAAGCTGAAAGGTAAGTTCTTGGCAGCGTCATGTGCAGTAAAAAGAGAAAGCATGCCTTTCACTCGAATCATCTAGAGGCATGTAAAATGACAAGGGTTTATTTGCTATTTATTAGGCACTTGCACACTAATTGGAAGTTGCATGTCAAGGAAAGTTCAAGTTCGAAAATTTATTGTCGACAGCGCAGCGGTGTCGCCATGAAATGCACTGTACTGTCATGTTATCTCCTTGTTTATTTGGAGGCGCTGATGTACAGATTCAGTCATGCTTTAATTGACAAGGTGAAAAGAGGCAGTAGTAAAAGCAGACGCATCCCTATACATATATTTTTATCTCCGAAATTGATTTGGCAAGCCGGTATATGGACGTACCTATAGCCATATCCCGTTCTGTTCAGTGTACTGATGTACCTACCAGAAATTCCATCAAATCCAATAATTGTACAACGTATACACAATTTAATTTAGCCCATTCGACCTTTCGCTTCTTCTGTAATAATGTGGCACTCCTACCTGTGTTGCCTATGGCACCTCACAGCTTGCAGAGAACTATCTGAGCTCCCCTTCCCTGTGCCCCATACGGGGGTACTCACACAGTACTCAAGGTCCCTCGAACATATTTGTACACGCCTACGGTTAGTACGTGCACAGTACATTGAAAGAGCGGCGACAGGATTGACAAATTGACACAATAAATGGAACTTGAAGCGAATCTAAAATCCAAAAAGTTGATCAAACAGGAAATTATGTTTAGCTAACAGAATACTAAGTCAACAGAAGGGAAATAAATTTCCCTGTAAATTATAGACGAAAAAAAAAACGATATTTGCAAAAAATTGAAAGCTAAATTTGTTCTTCGTGCGAGTCAGGAGGTGATTCATCTCCATCGCCCTTTGCTCTTCTCCTAGCGTTCCATAGTCAACACAAAGTGATTATTCAATATTTACATCATATGATGTGAACATTGTGCCGAAATTTGAAATCTATGAAAGTCTTTGCCAACGGCAGCATACTTTAGTACCAAGGCTCAATATATTTTCGTATGTGGCATGTGGTATCCCACGAGCGTTTCAGTCCCTGGCGCCTGTAGACTGGTCCACAAGCGTGGTTGCTTGTGAACCGGTCCGTTATAATATATGCCTCGAAACGGGCTCACAGACTACTTCGAATGTAACTGAAGTAGAAGGTAATTGGTTAGTAATTAAAAGTAGAAGTAATTTTTTAGGCATCGGAATCCACTTTGCATTTTGAATTATTAAATAATTTCATGAAGCTAGTGAATTGCTTCAAAATGCGTTGTATTCTTTGGAAAAGAATGAAAAGAATTTCTAAGCAATTCGCTAGCTTTTAGAAATTAGTTAATACTACAAGTAATTTATTATTTAATTTGTCCTTAACCATAATTAAATATTAGCTGGTGCTTTATTAAGCCATTATGGGTTATAAAAGTTATAAGCTCGCATTTAAGAATGAAGTACTAGAGCACCTTATGGCTTTTGTGAACAGTCGTTTCTGTAGTTAATTTTATGATTCCATATTTTTGAATGAACGTATAATCGCCAGGCTGAAATAATCGCCAGGTTTGATGCTCCTAGTTTGGATAACCGCCACGGCGACTAATCGGTTAAATGGTAATTACAAATTTGTTTTACAACAAACAAAGTTTTTAAAGTACCAACTACAGCTTAGCATAAGATTCTCACAAGGCAAGGTTATGTACTCGGAACACTTAATAAAGCACAAACAATACTGTCAATTCGTATCTCCGTCCGTAAGCATTCATTAAACTAAACCAAAAATCTAATTACACTACGAACAAATAGTAGAGTGTGTACGAGAGTGTGAGCGAAAGAGTTTGGCCTTGTGGACTGAAAGTGGATGATCTCCTGGACTGGTCCACAATCAGCCACGCTTCTGGACCAGTCCACAGGCTCCAGGGACTGAAACGCTCCTGGGCTACCACATATATATAGACAACGAGCAGAGTGCCATGCAAAGAGCACCTCTATTTATTTTTATACGCACACAATATAATGTTGAATGCATTTGCTTGTACGCATTTATAAACATGAATATAAAAATAATAAATCAAGTGCTTAGAGGTAAACATTAGAGTTTACGAGTTGGAACTTTTCAGCACATTTGCTGACGGCTCTCCGAGTTGACATTGTACGGACTGTAGGTCGTGAAGTTGACATTTTGTACTTTATGAAGTTAGCTACCCTTCTGTAGCTGCACCCATAATGCCGCTATCCCCACGTAATTCAGTTCAAGCAATGATAAATGAGAATAGCAATGGCGCATTATAGAAAACAAATGATAGAGAATCAAGTTGAGATGATTGGCTTGTCCGTATGTATGTACGTAAGTAGCCTCAGCTAAATAATAGATTTTGTAACATGTGTCTATATGCTGGTATCAAAGCAGCAAATGAGAATGGAGTGCATACAGCGTTGATGGGTTTTCCTGGTTCGTTACAAAACAAGAGTAGACGGACCGGACGACCGGACGACCAAACAGTAGTTCTCATTCACTTCAAATAAATAATGTCTATGCTTCTGGAGATTTGCTGTACGAATCCAATCCAATATCATCTTTCTCTTTCTGTCTGTCTCTCTTTCTCGTTGGAGCCGTTAATCAACCGGACATTAGGATGGACATTCTGCTGAACATTTGTGTCCCTTTTTGTGCTTTAGGTTCACACAAATATGGCGTCGCATTTTTGGTTTAAGTTAAGATCAGCCCTTCTCAAAACTCCAAATAGGTAGGTAAATAAAACATTACACGTTGCTAAAGACTAAAAAAGAAATTTGTAGGTAAATCATTTTAAAAAGTCAAACAGGTTTTGGTATTTACGTTTCCAAACGAAAAACATTTTGATATGGCCCAATTTTGTCTATGATATAATAATTGCATGGGGCCTTTGTAAGAAATACACAGTCTGTTCCACAAAAATACCTGCCCTCCAATGTACTTAAGTAGTAATTCAGCTGCAACGCAACATTTCGAGTGACTCTGACTCGAACCAAATCCAGGAATTGCTCCGTCAGTTTCATGTATTCTTTAAGGGTTCGTTTGGATGGTTGAGTGAGTAACGTTGAATAGTTTATCCTTTCATTTCGAGTCTCTTGTTTTGTTGTCTTTGAGCCAAGAAGATAAGTTTGAGCTTGAACTGCAGAAACGAAGTCACTGTGAAATTCAAGTGCCTTTTTGTATTTGATCCTTCCAATCATTCTCCATTCCATTTTAGGTTCCTCGACCATACCCTGTCCCAACAACTCCTCCTCTCTGCCCCTTCCCCTCCTGGATTTATACAGTGTTATAGTTGAGAATTGAAGAATTGAAAGTAATGGAGAGTTCTTACAAGTTCTGTACATTATTTTCCATACCATCATACGACAACCTTTACGCTGTACACAATGTGAAAACAGACAGAAAAAATGCCAGTTAAATTAGCTCAAAATCCCCAACATATTTTTTATGAGTTGCCAACAGTGACAGTAGGTAGGAGCTGCTTTATTAGAGGAAGCTGAACGTTGGGGACATTCAAAGGCCAAATCTTGAAATTTGGTCCAAATTATTGCCATTTAAGTGTAACATACGGTCTTTTAGGTTACAAGGTAATAAGGTTGATGCAATCAATAGAAGTTATTACAGGTCAATGATTAACATCACTAATTTGGGGCTGTCACTTTATAATATCCAGGTTTGGCTTTGCAGTGCAAACATAGTTTTACGAGTACAACAAAATTGATGCATCGACGTGAAAGATCATTTATTATTGTTGTGCATGATAACGTTTATTTTTCTTAATTTCAATAAAGACCGCATCCATAAACCGAAGTGACAACCATAAACTAATCGTAAGTCTCATTTATATAGCGTAAAACATTTCCCTGAACAATTTGCCAAAGTCAATGTTCACAGGGAATGTGAAAAATATTTTATCCGAAGCAAATTCGTAACCAGAGTTTATATGCGGTGGTTAGAAGTGGGCATCATGTGGACGTAGAGGCTTTTGTAGATCTATGAGAAATATGACCTAATATTTCTTAGTTTAACTACATTTTGTATTGAGAGTACAATCATACGATACGATTCAACCTTTCCTATGGGTTCGAGTCAGTCGGATCTACGCTGGCGGTTCTTAACAATTTGCAACAAAGTTTGTGTATCGAGAAATATCTAGGAGGTACAACCTCAGGTTTGGAGATTTAAACAGTTCGTTTTAGACACTCCACAATTATGGTTACATTTTGAAGAGATTGACATTTCTAGTGCAGCCAATGTGACAAGTACACCAGAATCAAAACCAAAACCAGCACCAGCGACCGATGCAATGATGTGAAACGGGAATGCTACACTGATCAAGATTTGGCCTTTGCGGCAGATTCGGTATCCGCTGTCAAACCCATGCAAACACGTGCCTTGGCTGTACATTTCACAAAGCTTGTAACCCTTTCTTTCAGTTATTTCTTAAGGTGGCTGGTAGGTATAGGAGTTAGGATAACTTTTCATATCAACTGTGAACTGGGGATGCAAATTTTAATTTGAAGCACCACTGACTAAATGAATGCGCTATCTTTTCTGGCCTTGGCTTGTTTGCGTTTCGCTGGAAATTACTTTTAAAAGCTGAAGTACATAAACAATTAAAAACAAGTATAAAGCAAATTATAACCTATTAAATTAAACCTCAAATTTTAAATTCTCTATTACAGATGCAACAATTAGACCAACAACAACAACTTCCACTTCCAATTTTTCAATTCTATTCACTTTATTTGTTTTCTTGTAATTTGTACTCTCGGAACCTTTATTCATTTTATATCAAGAAACACAAAGAGTCATCTTTGACTGAGTCATCTGGTTAAGGGAATGAAATCATAAAATGATTGACTTTTAATTTTGAGTGTTTACTTTTTCAAACTTTCATTTCCTTAATGTAACAAACTGTGAAACTTATTGTCCAATCACTATGTTTGCCTACACTGCTTAGTCCCGCACTCTTTTAGTCAGTTTTGTCCGGTTCCCAGTAAGTACTGCTAATACACTCCAGAATATTTTGAGACGCGGATAAACAAACTTTATTCCACAATCGTTCCCTTGTGTTAGACCTTGATTTCACGTGCAGGTTTATCCATGGTTAACTTTAACTATAGTTAGTTTATCCATGATTAGCGTGTGAAATCCGCATTAACCATGGGTAAAAACGATGGTTAGTGCGGATTTCACACGCTAATCATGGATAAACTAACTATAGTTAAAGTTAACCATGGATAAACCTGCAAGTGAAATCAAGGTCTTACTGTCATGTACTACTTTCATCCCCTTTGCTACGGTAGCCTTTTAACCTGACGTGAGTACTTTCGCTTTTTGAAATGTATGCATGTCTAGGGACTCTTCTGTCTACACATTTGTCTTTCTTCCTCCACTATTCTGAACGCACTTATTTCCAATTTCAACAGCAGCTTAACATGATGGTAATTTAAATGTGAGAGTCATCTATCAGCATGCAATGTGTGTAATGATTATGTTTTGAATTGAGATCACTGACATGCTGTAGATTATCCCTTGTCCCATTACCAGTACTACCGCTAGTTTAAACCATAAAATAGCACTGCCTTGACTTTTCAAGGCAGTAAATATATATATTCACAAGTGCAAGTACACCTAGGATTCCATCCAAAATTCTTTGTACGTATTCTATGCGAAGGGGTACAAGTTTTATGCATTTTTACTAGTACAAGACGGGGGGGGCACTTAAAGTACTACGTTACAATATTTCGACTGCAACGAGTCAAATAAAAAAACATGGTATTTACAGTTCAAAAAGTACGTATTTCATAAACGTGAGATTTTCCAGAACACCAGAAGGTTACAGTTGCTTACTAAAAAAATTTAAAACAGCAACGGCACCTTCGAAATGAGCAAAAAATGCTACTTACTGAGTCAACAAGAAGTAGTTTTTTGACGTAATACTTAAACGGCCCCTTTGTCGTTTAAAAAATTCCCCGTATTTGGTGGGGGTTGTACTTTTGCCGATAAAAATGAAATACTGAACAGAAACTGAAGCGATACAGAAATGAAATGAAGGATCTACACTTATGTCCAATCCACCGTTCAAGGGTTGTATGTAAAAAGAAAAAAAAATTCAAAAGAAATATCGCAGAGTCAAGAGTCCAGGATAAGATTAAAGAGACGTCCCCCTTGACTCAAGATCCTCTCTCGCACCGATGAGACAGCGATACGCTGGCAAAGAGAGCGACATATTGTTTGATTGTCCACGTTTAATCATGGCAATCGTGGACGTCCTTCAGTCGTGAAAATTCTGGGTAATTAGATCGCTTTCTTGGAGAATACGCCGTCAGACAGGACTCCGCGACCCGCTACCGGTAGATCAAAGATTCACAATTGTAATTACGTTCTTCAAGGGAAGGAGAAGAAGCAGAAGAAAAGAGAAGAAATGGTAAAAGAAAGTAATTTTATTTCATTTATCAAAACTCAACCAGAAATAGGTCCTTCTGTGTGTACCTGCGCATCTGGGTGACCCAACCTTTGCTATGGCAGAGGCCATGTCACTTAATACTTCACACGAAAACTTGTTACAGGCTTGTTGAAGAATGTTCTTTTGCTTTCTTCCTACCGTGGAAACAATAGATTTTACTTATTTACAACTTGACAATGTGAATAAGCTTGCTTTGCTTTTTTACTTTATGTAGTATTTACTGAAAAACTTGTCGCAGCCTGAATGAACTGAGGTCAAATGTGCAAGACTCCCAAGACATGTAATATCATTGCTCCCCATGTGGAAGGATAATATGAGACCACTTGAAGCCTTCCGTTAGGTTGTTGTTCGAAGTATGCATGTACTCCTTGTTAAAATCTTGTGAAATGGAATCCACAAATAAATAGCTTCAGAGAAATCTGGCGGATATACGCATATCAAGAAAAATATTCGAAAATTCTACTATTTTCTATCTATCAACAAGTTTAATCTGTAAAACCAAATTGTACAAGTTAGGCATGTATATACGAAAGCAGATGAGATGAGATTAAGTGTGTAGACATCAAAGGGTATTTTTCAACAAATTCATAATGATAAAAAATTAGTGACTACTAAAAATCTCAGAAACGTCAAAAAGTTACTAGAAAAGGAACCTACCTATGTACACTAATTCTAAAGTTACCATGCAATTTTACAGATACTTGCACATTTGGCTTTGTATGCCGTCATTTCCATTCAAGAGGAACGTCAAGTAGCTCATGAGATGCAATAATTATATGGTTCTTCCCTCCTTTACATGCAAATTCCCAGTGCAAAGTCTAATAACAACTTCAATGGAAGAATTAAGTAATACACGAAACCCGAATAACCGAGTATTTTTTTTATAATAAATTTCGACTTCAACTTTTTACTATGATCTACTGTACTAGAGTTTAATAATAGGTTGCAGCTGTTGCTGTTACGGTCGTGGATCTGTATGTACGTATATAGTTTGAATACGCCCATAATTATCAGTGCTTCACAAGTTTGAGCCTATTGAAAAAATAATATGACGGGTGTGGGAGCCATTTAGGTAGTCGTCTATGGCTGATTTAAATTTTACTTGGGCTCAAGTTATTGTTATTTGATTATAATTTAATTTAGTCATTCAACTTGTGCTAGTCAAGCTGTGGCTGGGTGTACTCTACTGTACAAGTATACAATGGTTTAATAATCGAATAAAGGAGATTGAAGTGGATGACTGCATTTCAGATTCCAGCCTCATTCTTTCCATGGAAGAATTTCCTCATATTCCTAATGGTTCGTTGGAAATAATTTCGTCTTCTTACCCCACATTTAAATTCAGTTCTCATAGCTTTATTAGACTGGTGGCAATTGCTGTGAGAAATTTTAAAAATTAATTTTTAATCAAAATAATGTCAGTTTAAAGGTTTAAACGAACAGGTTTTCCTCAGAAACTGACGTTATTCGTTTTCAAAAGTTTGAAACAAAATTCTGGAAAAGCTAACTCTTTCACATTATGGATTTTGAAGCCAGTGCAGTGGCAATGAGAAAGTATGGGAGGAAATGCTGGGGGAAAGATTCTTTTAAATTATTAGCAGGGTAAACTACTCCCACGTGCCCCGTTAAAAATATTGACGGAAGTAACATTTCTGAGTAAGTAATTACACATTTTTCGGTCGGCACGTAAAAATAAAAGTATTTTTATTACTTACGCAGATGATCTCGATAATGAATGTAATGAGCCAGGCGTTCATAGTAATGCATACATACATACATATGTATAGGTACTCGTACTTACTGAATGTTACTGTAATTCTCTATCTCCACACTACGAGCTGCATGTCTGACAGGGCAGTTAATCTCCCGAGTATAGTGTCATTGGCTCAAGAAGAAAAGGGAAAAAAGGTTTTTAGTAAATTGTTCACATTTAGTAACGGACATGTGATTCCGTAAGTGCATTTAGTAATGAATAATACTTTCCCCGTGTGTCCCTTCTAAATTCAATCCAGTGAATACATACATAGATTATTCTACAATCAAGCAACAATCTTTATCATACATGCTTTTGAAAGTTGCAAGGTGTCCCATTTACTAGGTATATGTTTTTAAAAGTTAATTAATCGTCAATTTTTGCTTTATATCAAGACTTCCCATTTTTCCAAGCTGCTTTTTTGAGCGTGAATGCACTTTTTAATCTAGTGGGAATATATATGTAGCACACGGATTTGTTTTTAAGACTTCCATATTTCAGTATGAATCAAGTTTGAAGTTAAATAAGATAGATTGAAATGAAAACCGTTTACGAGTAGCACAGCACGTTTCTGTCTTCGTCCAAATATTTGCCTAGCTTACATTATACATACATGCAGCATAGTTTTTGTTTGTTTTTGTTTGTTTGTTTAGAAAGTTATTATGTAGTACTGCACGGTTTGAAATTTGAGCTGGAGAACTAATTAGTTTTCCTCGTGTGTGATGTGAGTCTGTACATAATATGTAAAACATACACTGAGTAGTACATACAGTGAGTGGGAGTATCTCCCGCCTTCTCCTTCCGCTCTACAATTATTGCAAATAAAATATCAAATGAAACTGGGCTATCCGTATATTCCGGGAATTATTTACAACTCGGAGCAAGAATTATCGTAATTACTGGTTCAGTCCTGTGCTTTCTTTCTGCACACAATTATGTATCGGAGATATTACCCACCATTTCACAGGACTATGGACGTGGCTCTGAAGATTAGAATTGGGACTTCTGGCATATCCTTAATTGCAATAAACATAAATATTCAAAATTGCCATTGGTTATTAGAGTATCCTTGGAACAAGTAAGTAATGTGCTAAGATAAAGATAATTATTCTCTAATAAAATGTCTTTTTTCTACTTGTCTTCCTTGGACTTTTATATTGCTATTCTCAACGCTACTTCATGTAGATATAGTTCGCTTGCTCAAGTTTTTTTAAAAAATAAACTGCGTGTAGGGCTTATTTCTGTTGTGCAATTTTGTTACAAAGTACAATAGCATTCTTCTTGACTTACTTTCGATGTTATTTGATTTTGGAGCCTTGCAAATATTACGCGATGAGATCTGGGTTTCTTTGAAAAAAAGTATGCTCACAAGTTATAGTTCATCGTAATATTTACGCTTCAAGCAGGTGGAAGAAGCCGTAACCCCGCTATCAAAAAGGTTTGCATTTTAAAAAAGATATAAAAGGCGATAGTTCTAGGTATTCGGAAAAGGTAAGGATGCATACATAACAAAAAAAAGATGACGTAATAACTGGAAGGCTTCTTGAAGTTGCATAAGCTATAAGAAAAATGGCAGCAAAATTATTTTCGAGTCTCTTTGAACTGGAAGCACGGGAAAAATGTTTACATAAGAAAATATAACTCATTGAAAATGTAGCCATACCTGTCATTCCCCCAAACATACAGACCCATACATTACGAACTCTCTTAAGTGTATCTCAATGAATGGAGCCGCGCCGTCATTTTTTTATGACTCTGTCTAAATTTGTAGCTGTATCCTATGACCTATAAATATAAATACATACCTCCTTTCTACAATGTGTCTACCTGCCCTCAGTTCTTAATGACAAGGGGGAAAGCGGAGAAATGCTGGAGCATTAGCGGAAACTCAAACCTAAGCTGAAGGTTGTGATCTCTGCATTCATACTCTTCACTCTTTCAAGACTCTACTCATCCTTTTGCTCTTCGTCTTCAGTTTCTGTCCCAGTAAATTATTATTCTTTTATTTTCTCATGCAATTTCCTCTCTTCTGCCGTAGACCAAACGAAAATTATAAGCTTGGAGCAGCAAACAAAAAGATGAGAATCAAAGATGATGGAACAAAGGATTAATTTTTCCCCTCTAGACATCTAAATCGGGATATCGGCTCATACGCTATAGCAGAATACCTACGCAAACTGTGTGTATAGCTAAGGGCTCTTGTAGTTATTACTGTGAATTAAATCTCACTCAGGGTATTACTATGCCAGCTGGCAACTCTTAGAATATGTAAGAATATTTTTCTATTAGGTTTTACGCATCTTTTTTAAACAATATGTAAAAACAAAATGTTTTACGCTTCGAAAAATCATACTATAGAGTCTGTTCAGTTAAAAAACAGCCTGTTTGCCGCTTGAAGCAGCGAAAACACAGTTTCGCCGTGATTCATATGACGTAGTGTTTGCAAGGTCCTTCCGTACTTTTGTCATGAATACCTGTCTACACGCATGTAGCAGCTTAGGTAGTTAGTAGCACAAAGGCTATATGCACTCGTAGTGCATATAGGCATGCATATACTGGCACAAAAGTAATGTTAATCAACTTCTGCGTTAGATCAGGTCGTCTGGCTCGCAGGTGCATCTAAATTTGCTTATTGTCTGCAAGTGGAAAAATAAAAATCAGGGAACAATGAAATCTTTAATTATTTGTCAGGTAGACAGGCCCATAGTGTGAACAAACAAACGAAAGAAAATTCTTTCGAGTTTGAGAGAGAATCTTTAGATTTATGGGCAGAGTGTACACACAATTTGTGAAATCTCATGTCTTGTGTCAGACTATGCAGCATATGCAGCAAGCATTGAGTTCAAAGTTGAAATCGAAATAATAAGAAAACCTCCATTGTTAAATGAATGAAATCTTAACAGACATAGCTATAGTGAAGTTCAGGCAGCCACATATTTCATCTTAACCCTTCCGAGTACGTGAAAAATTTAGCGTCTCAAGACTCAGGTTTTATTCGATCCGTTAACAATGTTATAAAAATGTAGCTGCTACCACAGTGGATGTATGTAATCAATCTCCGATCAGTTCCCTGACCGTAATTTGTAGTTCCAATAGTTTATTGGACCAAACCAATTTTTATTTTACCCCAATAATGCAATGCTGGCTTAAAAGTAGGTACCTAGGTACCTACAAACTTAAAGGTACAAAATGAGAGCTAAAACTCGTAATTTCTTGTGCAGTTTATATGACCAAAACGAAAATTACCTTTTAAAAAATCATGTTTCTAATCGTAAGCATTCATTTTCTAAGATGCCCGTTTCTAAAACTCTCACATTCGCAGTACATGCATTAACTTTTAGAAGGCGCAAATGAAGTTGATACATATGTGACCTGTTACAGTCGTTGGAAACGGAAAGCTTTGCACCTCTAACGATGATATACACGGAAATTCAGTTAGCTCCACCAAACCACATATAAAAATTTGCCTGTAACAAAGAAGGAGCTGAGCCATGTTTTAAAATGTGTAATGTAATAAAAAACATTTAGTAAGATACTATATTGAGGTCAATACATGGCTGTATAAAATAATAAAATGAATGTGGGAGACATGCATGTAGGTTCAGTTGCCGTTCCGGATCAAAGGACGGGGAAAGTTGGGAGTGAATGTGTGGGTAAATGAGCATGAGCTTGGAAGAAGGAGATAATTAATTTCAATCAGGTGGAAACAGGAGCCTCGAGATAAATTGAATAAAACATTAAAATGTTTTTACGACATTGTCCGTCTCAACCGTTTCTCAACACTATCTAACCAACTCTCTCCTTCTCTGACTTCCAGGCTCTGTCCGTCGTTCCTCGTCCCTAAAACCGCAAGCACAACCAGAGCCAAAGCCAAAAGAGAGTGAGAACGGAACTCTGTGAAGTCTAGAAGAAGCCAAAGGAGTGGGAAACTGTAGGGAACGATAGACACAAAGGAAGGGAAAATAACAAACAAAAAACTCGGTAAAAATACGGATAGAGAGAGAGAGAGAAGGAAGATTTTTTGTACCAAGCTGTGGATCTACAGATCTCTAGGTATAGCTGGAGTGGTGACTAAAGGGCCTTTCAGTTATTATGTCGTATGAAACGATTGCAAGGTGGCCTTGATGTTGCAACGATAAGGAAATCTTTTCCACATTTGTGGATCTCACGTTTGGATCTTGAAAGATCTGGAATATTTTTCATTTATACATTCAGGAAGGTTGAACAGAGCGTTTTTTCTTTTTTAAAAAGTAAATTTTAATTGCTGGGCCTTTTAAAAAGTGTGTAGCTAAATTAGGTCTAATATATTTTTCCCCCTGTGAAAATGCACTGTTTGCTACTTTTTTCACAAAATACACACGAGAGGATTAAACCTTTTAGACTCAAGGCTGTGACGCCATATATGGACGCCCCTAAAGAGGATGGGTTTGGGGAAAGGAAGGGAAAGTGCTTAGAGAAGAAGCAGGAGTGAAAGCACAGAGAAGCAGCCGTCTTTCTCATGTACCATTGCTTCACTCAGCTTGTTCACCATAAAGACTCGCTGCTGAGCCTAGTTGGGACTCAGTTCCAGAGAAACACTCGACGGAAAATCAACTGCTGGATTATGCTCGCACAGTCACCGTTTCTCCACAAAAGTCAGTCATCCAAATACAAAGCCGGACTTGTAGTCGTACTTTAAATTCCAACTTGAAAATCCCAACCAACACCAGTTTCAGTTTCAGTTCTCTTTCTCCCTTTCTCCTACTCAATTTGAAATGTGGTGGTGAGTGAGCGTGTTCCTTGGCCGTACAGAAATAAATCAGACTGAGACCCTATGTTGCATTTCAGCAAAATCATTAATTTCAACACTTTGGACTACACCCGCACATTTGCAAAACAATTCACAAATATTTTGACAACACAAAGCATTCAACGCAAAAAAAACGTTAAAAACTGCTTCATAAATCACTACTGTACTCTCCCATACAACTCTACTATGACCAAAAAAGGACAGTGTCTTTCCTTTTAAATGCAAATTAATTTCTTTTCAAGGAAACTGTAAACTATTCAAACTATAGGCAGAGTGCGATTATTCGACGGCGGGCAAAATCCATGTGAATCTTAAAAAGCTAGTGTCTATGCAATAGTTTTCATGTACTAGTACTTCCAGCCCAGACAGCTCTGCTGAACTTTTGAACTTGAGCAAAGATAAAACTTGTGGAAATACCCAAAGTGTGTGTACCTCCAGTCAAGAAGCACTTATTTGTAATTTTTAATTAATTAACTAATCACTAGTCGTGGAATGTGTTGAATTTGAATTGTGTGTGTGTTGAGTTGGTGATTAGATGGGTAAGTTTTCAAACTTTACAGACTTTTTTTTTGTGGGTGGGGGAAGGGGGGGGGAGTTTTCTATAATAAATGAAATAATTTGGCGTCTCTTTCTCTTTGTCTCTATAATTGAATGTGAAGGGCGCTAAAAAGTTAAATTATTACATGTGACCAACTTTCTCTATCTGTCGTTTTCTCCCCGTGTGTCTTCCATACTCGCTCAAGTTTGGATTGGACAGAGGAGAATTTCGGGGAAATCCTAACAAAATTCTGAATTATTAAAGCCCATCCCATGTAATAATTAATGCTTGATAACAAAAATTCAATGTACTCCACATATGTATAGTATGGAGAAAGGACATTATAAGACATTACTGGGGTAGAATGTAATTTTTACATAGAACATTTTTTTTCTTTATCCTTTCACCTGCCCTCGGCCTGGCCCTGGCCTTGCCAAAGGGAAATGAAATGAAATGAAAGATGAATTAAATGAAAATGAGGGAATGAATAGTTGGCAAGTTTTGAGGGTAAAAAAAGTTTTTATCTTTTCTACTTTCTACAATTTATGTTCCATTTGCATCTCCATATACGTGGAGTCTAAAGATAAGTTAATAAAACTACGATAATATATTAGCAGAATCTAGGAAAGACAAAACTATATGTATATCATAAATTACATATTGGAAAGGATTACAAAATTTACTTGATTACAAGATAAAAATTAAAATTACACTGTGAGTAAAAAATGAGTTCAAAAAATGACATAAAACTTTTAATACTCGATGCAGAAAATTGAAATTATTTCACAAGTTTGTCTATCCATAAGTCGTCTATGGATTTTACACGTATCAGCACGATTTTGATATTGATTTAATTTCCATTTTGATTTTTACTAGAAATCTATGACACGATGAAGATGCTCGTGGGTCTGTAGATGGGTAGTGTGTAGTAGACTCACAAGTAGAGTTTTTTCGTCGGATGCTGTGGTAAATAAGTATTTTCCTTCCAGCTGGAACTTCTTTCTCTCACTTTCTCTCCCTTGTTTCAAATTTCAACCTCAAGTTCCATATGTTTTACAGAGACTCTTGTTTTTGGAGCAGTAGTTAAAGTTATACCTCTCTAGTCCGTTATGCGATGTGGGGTACTCCTACACAATTCTCTTATTACTTCGTATCTTTATGAAACTTTACTATTCATAAAAGCAGGGATTTTTGTAAAAAACACTAACTTTTTTCAATAGGGGTTTAAATGTACAAACTTTATAGATTTAGAAGTTAGATTTGTGAAAACACGCAAACTAACAAATAACAGCAATAAGTGTATACCTACAGCATTCTTCCCTACCAATTTACTTCCCTAAAACTGAATCTTAAGAGTGGGTACTTTACATACTTTCATCGTTTTGACAAAAGACAATAATACTTTGTTCAAGTATGAGTATCTTTAAAATGTATGATTTGCCTGTACTTTTCAGAGGAATTCATTTGAGACTTTTATAATTCGTTATTTAAGGATTATATAATCTTGAGCATACCATTTAAATTCACTAGTATTTCAAATTGCGGACATTTTGTTACAGCATATTATGTAAATTTGACATTTATGTATAACTTGAGCATGAATTTGGTTGTAGAGAGCCTTAGTTAATGACAAAGCCTGAGCTCACGGTAATGCTACAGTTCGACGATTTTTGCTAAATGGTTTCATCTTAATAATCCATCCCTGGGTTTGGATCGTAGAATACTTGAGCTGTACAATAAATTTCCAAAAATGTTTATTTTACATACAAATGTATCTACAGCGCATACATTTCCAAAGTACAGCGTACATGAACGGTGGGTGTTAATTCTAATCATCTAAATTATAAATCAAAGCTAGGGAAGCATTAATACCTGGTTTACTTACAGTAAGATTTGTGCTACAATTAGATTTGAATTGTTTTGTCATTGGGTAGATGTTGAATGTATGAATAGACTGTAGAGATGGAGGACTCCGTTATTATCCATGTGCATGATGTGGGGATTAATTTAACAACTATATTTCTTACTGTTCATTACGAGGACTTACTGGGGTTGTTACTCCCTCTTGTTCCTTGTTGTCTCTGATTATTACTAAAGGGATTAGGAACAATGGAACCGCATCAGTTCACGACAGAAATCTCCTACACGTGCAGTCTCTTTGCATATTCTGGTAAGAAGCAAAAGGAAACTTATGCAAAACACCAGTGTTTCTCAACTCCCACGCACACGTTCGAATTACCTTAGTTTTTTCTTGACGAGCATATTTGCAGCGTTCATTGAAAAAATTTAATAAGTTTCAAAAAGGGCTATATCTACAATTTGGAAAGCTGGTCTATCCCAATGAAATGTTAATGCACACATGTACATTCGATAGGAATTATTGGCTACTTGCCATTTTGCTTCTTAAGCCACAATTTAGTTTCAGCAGAGTTCCAAAGAAATGTGACTGTGAAATCTAAATGCGAATGATGCGAGGGCTGTGTAATATATGGATGGGAACAATGAGCTTCGACTTGTAAAATGTAACAAAAGACACGCAGGATGATGATTCCAATATCTGCTATCTAATCATAAGCTCTACTAACCTCTCTGTCCTCCATGCCACCAACGAACTCACTCATGCAAACACCAACATTTTAGAGAAATAAGTGGCATTTTCCCCAACAAATTCCCTACTCTTCCCTTCATCATAATTATATTTACATATTGGGCTTCAAGAAGCAAAATAGCACATACATTTCCTAAGTGCAAAGTGATGAATTTTCAAATAACGGGGTTTCGAAGGGTTTAAGCACTCGGCTTAACTTGCTTTGAAAAGCATATAAAGTTGTTTAGAAAGGGAAAATTGAATTTGACATGTTTTTGAAAAGGGAAAACTTCTCACTTTCCCTTTAGCGAGACGGTGTGATACTAAAAACGTGAGAATGGTAGGCAAACGCTGTATTGCTTCATAAGTCACAATCACAAAGAAGTTCCACTTTATTTGAATACGTATTCTGCAATTATTGATACTTTTGTGCTCAAGTTATGTTTAAGTGTGGGTAGGGCTGTATTTAATTTAAACGAACCTGATAGGAGATTTTATGTTATTTAAAGACGCAACGTCTGACTGGCTTCCTTGTTTGGTTGAGTACGTTCATGGCCATACCATGCCAATAAAAAATTAAAGCGAGCTTACATATACCAACTACAAAGATAGCTATGCAGCTCACAAGGAAGTTTATGGGGTTAATGTCAGAGATCGCTTTGCTTTCTCCTGTGTTGGTCTCGCACTCCTTCACACTGGATTCATTTGGCCCTCAGTACAATTGTGTGTGCAGGGGAATTCGTGTGGACGATCCTCTCCACAGGGTCCCATTATGAATGAGGTGCAAAGTTTCCATGCTAAATGTTGTGTCTGATTTACAAAATAGTCTATCTACTCTCCCTCTTATCTCCTTCCAATTCCACCGATGGAAAGGAAGTCCAGAGACGATTTTAGATTTTCCTCTCTTTCTCTCCTGCCCTGTCCCAGCACTAAGTAATGTCGACATCACTTTCTTCTTAATTCCGCTTTATGTGTACACGCCCATCCCTGGAATAATCCGAGTAGCGTCCAAGTTTCTAAGAGTGTAATCCTAACCTGGCCAAATTACAGCTCACTCCGAAACTTGAGTTCTCTCAAGATACATACGTGATGTAGACATTAGTGAATTCCTATTACTGCCGTATTTTATATTTTGGGGGTTAAGACCCAAAAACGGCTTATGTCCACAGCAACCAAAGGCACAAGGAACGAGCATTCAATAAGCTCAATTTTGTGAT
Organism: Dicyrtoma fusca; assembly: GCA_034695205.1. Lineage (NCBI taxonomy): Eukaryota > Metazoa > Arthropoda > Collembola > Symphypleona > Dicyrtomidae > Dicyrtoma > Dicyrtoma fusca. The sequence goes on from JAQFZC010001094.1 coordinate 27,693, forward strand.
GCTTTTGAGCGGATTAACGAATTATGCTGATATGTCGTTCATTCTGCATTTATATATGTTTTTGCTTTTAGAAAAATACAACATTCTCATGGGAGGTTAGATGTGCGAGTCTTGCTATCTCAACCCAAATTTTTGTGGCACATAGCAGTGTGTGTGTGTGTTAGGATGTGTACTAATGAAACGGTCCGTACCTTTCTGTGTTAGTTATATGGCACTAGGCATGGCGTGCAGTCCAGCTCCATGCCCCCACACTTTAGAGAGACACTGAATTAGCTAATTCGATGAACAAGGAGGGACAAGTCAGAAGTGGGCCCAGAACTTGAGAAGAATGTTCAAAAGTAAACTTTGGGAGTTGTGTCTGTATGTATGTAGAGTGAGTTGGCTGGCTGGCTGGTGGGTTGGTTGGACGGCCTCGACTTTGTCCTCGTGTGTGTCTGTCTGTCTTTTGGTCCGGGAGTTGGACTGTTGGTGACGGTGACTGGGATTGCGTGGGATTTCTATTCTCCCTCGTAGTTTGTGAATTGAAGTAGTAAGACAAGTCCTTTGGTCATGGAAATATTTCACACACACACCACACACACGATGACTCCCGTAGATAGCCTACTAATTTGCCTGCTTTAGACATTTTTACAAAATATGGAGCAAAAGTCACACGAGTTCAGAAACTCCATCATTCATAACTTTATTTACCTCATAAAAAATTCAGATAGTGAGAATATAAATTACCAAGTCAGACTCAACATTTCCATAAGTGACTCCTACATTTACGGGACAGAGAGTTAAGGGAAGAAGGATAGGCATACATGTGTATGTAGGGAGGGAGAAAGGTAGCTATACGCTGTATAAATAATAAAAGCTGATAGCTATCAAAATTCAACGGAAGATTGTCATATATACGTATTCCGTGTGAGAAGATGGAATGGCTGCTTGAAATGAAATCCCAGTTTTAAACTACATCTCCGGGCTTTTTGCACTTTGGACGTTCGCATTCCCTTTCCTCTCGGCTTCCCCTCCACTGATAACCTTTTAAATGGTCTTGGACTGTTTTGGGCAGTGGAGGATTACAGACATATCTACATGTGTGAACAACCACGGTTTTTTTACTTGGCTGTCATACATCATCTTTTCCAGAGCAGAAGGAAGAGCTGTTGGGGTGTTAGTTTACGCAGCAGAGTTAGAACAGCAGAATGAAAACGCATCCACTGACATTTGAATGAACATTTCTCATGCCATTCCGTGGACTTGCGGTCATTCTGTATAAAAGCCAACATTTGGTTTTCCAGGGGCATTTTCATTTCCTTTCCTAAAAAAACTGCAGCTAGTGAACCACGAGTCTTTGTCAGCAGCATAAACCTTCCTGTAAGAATACAGTTACATATCGTCCTATAGACAAAGGAGACGGTGACCAATGATGTTTAATTTGAAGTAGAAAATTACTTTTTAAAATAGACGAATTGTGTAAGAACGAATTTTTCAAAGCTACACAATTTTAAATTATGCTTTTAGAATTGAATAACGTCTTCAACCAGGACTTTTCTGAATGACTTATATTCTAGGTCTACTTTTACGAGTAATTCGATCACTCCAAGTTTCAAAAATAGCTTTTAAAATTTAAAATGCCTTTAGAAAAGTGTTTGCTATACATTCACTTATTCACAGTCTGTGTCTAGATACGCTGAGATGTCACAAAACTAGAGTAAAAGGGAAAGCATCCAAATGAAAGTAGCCGGAAAAGAAAGATGGAGTAAAGAAAGCAGTCTATGTATGCTTTTAGATACTTAATGTTGGAGAAAGGGAGTTAAGATGGACGGGATGCGAGATAAGCTGAAGATAAGAGAAGGTAAAACTAAATGGAAAGGAAGTGACGCGATATTTTTTCAACCCCCAGTAGAGAAATGAACACCATGAGCATTAACCTTGTGTCACGGCTGTTAAATAACCTATCCGAAGCCATCGTTTTAAATACAATCGCTACTTAACCGCCACATCTACTACCGCCATCACAGTCATTATTTCCCGCAATTACCTTCACGTACATACGTCCGTCCATCTAACAAAACTTTATAGATTTCCCAACTCCTACCTCCATTGGGAGAATGAGTATACCGCACATGGTAAATACTTATGGGTTTCTTGAGTTGATTATATTTTCATGCCTCACCGTTGCCAGTGCCGTATCTAAAATTTAAACTGCCCGTTTTGAAAAGCTGGGCTTCTGAATAATTCGTCACTCTCCTTGTTCTGGAAAAATACGTTGATTTGGATATTTCTAGTTTCAAAAGAATGAATTAAAATTAAAAAAATAAATTCTCACATATTTCAAATTGAATATGTTCGTAAATATGCCACGGCTACAGTAACCCGTCTCTAGCTACGCTTCTATTCGTCTCTGTGCTTGTGCCTGTATGTCCCACCTGGTAAAAAGGAAAAGATGTGATATAAATGGCTCAGAGTGCATGTTCACACACTATTACCCTACCCCATGGCTATCACTAGGATGTTGTAGTCTCAATGGGAATACCTCCGCTTTCCAGTCGCAGCATGACACTGCCTCCGAGCCGTGGCTCTGGATGGAAAGGAATCGAAGGGAGGAATACAGAAAAGTGCAAAGGGAGCAGCAGACGGTGTGAGGACTCAAGATTCCGGGTCGCACTCTTTCCACGTAAATTCTCCGTCCGCGGAGAGACGTGGCTACAATGTGCCTTTGGAACGGGAGTTGGGTCTGGTGAGGGAGTTGGTTATAGTGGAGAGAGCATTAAAATGAAAGAGTGACAATTTAACTGCTCAGTCTACTTGACTCCAAGAATTTCATTTCAACTGACTTTTATTTTGCTCTAACCTAATATCGCTCTTTTCCTTCCAGCTTCTTCCCTCTCGCATACGGATGGGCCGCAGCTATGCAGCGGAAGTAATTGAGATGTCGATCTAAGCCCACATTCCCTCTTGCCACACATGCAACTTTGAAATTATGAGAGTTCCCATCCTGTCCTCCCTGTCTACTTGCGTTAGTCTCAATGAACATGAGCAAGTTCATAACGTATTTACAGTAACATGGTAGTGCTTAGTTGAATGCTGGCATGTCTCTCTCTATTTCGACTTGGCTCCATTATCAAACAAATATGTATGGGGAGAAGCAGAATAGTAGCAGTGGACATTTTTAGGAGAAAAGGCCAAAAAAGTAGGAAAGCCTCATTTTTTGGCTGAAGAAGCACATTCTCCCTTTTGTACAGTTACTTGTACAAAAATTGCATGAGTGTATTTACAACTAGTGGCAAATTCAACAGATGCAAATTAATGTACTACCGTCTGATTTTCATATTCAAGAGGCATTTGTAAGGGAAAAGATAGTTTCGAAAATAAGATATGTAAGAGTTGTTTATTTTGCTTCATCAGAAGCGGCTGTGCATGGAAAGACAACCTGGGTGCTATTTTCCATTCATTCATGTGTATTGAGGAATCTGTGGAAGTGCATCATGTGAAATAATGAGTAGGTTTGGAAAGCATGAAAGAAGTGTGCTACATCCACCTTCCTTTCTCTTCTGCAGGGTCTGAATGTGACTCAAAAGGAAGCTGTGAGATGCGGAGTGGGCAACACGTTTTTAATCAGAGTGTGTGGACTAAAGTTATTCCTCCCCGTGGGATGCCCCACAGTGTGTTTGCTCTTTCCCGCGTATTAATGTCTGTAACGCTGGCGACCTGGGTGGCTTCACTCCACATGCCTTTTCTGCTCTCAAACAATCACAATGGCAATCTCATGTTCTTCCGAGTCCCTGCCCATTTTTGTTTGTGTGTGAGAGAGAGTGTGTGTGGGCTTTTACATTCTTTAACTTAAGAAGCAAAGTAACACATTCCGAGTTATATTTTTTTGACAGTATTATGGGGACTAACAATAGCGCTATAACTGCAATAAAGCGTCTGTATTAGGACTTTTCTGCCCTGCATCCTATACCCCGTAATTGGAAAACATTAATTAAGTTTGATGAATTTACTTGACAACTGAATAAAAATAAATCAAATCAAACCAAATGCATTTAGTTTGTACTAATCTAAAAAAGAAGCTTAAATAAGCAAAGTGTTGAAAAGCTCAAGATGTCAAGCTATAAAAAGGAGCAAGACCAATTTTCCCACTGTCTCTCCAAAAGGTGCAGAGTTTCTTTACATTTAATTGTTGTAGAAGTGCTGCTCAATTTCCTATTCACGTATAGAAATGAGAAAATGAGTAAAAATAATTTTTTAATTGAAACTCTTTCTGATTTTTTGAAACTTCTATTGAATATACTTCCTTTTGCCTTTTCAATCAGAATGTGTACCTTTATGTCAGAATGCTGCTTTATTCTTCTACTGAGTTACATTTGTACAAATATTTCCATACGGACATACATTAAAGTTCCACTTTTCTATACTGAATTCGTTGGTTCAACTTCCAAAGTAGCCGTCTATAGACTGAGTATACAAAGAAATCCAATTTTTTGAAAAATACACTTCTCTGAACAACCCTATCCTCTCATTGCATATTGCAAGCATATCTTACGGGTGGCCCTCACAGAACATTCATTCACAATTCAGATACGTTAACCTTTCTATCTTCCCATCCCCATGATTCCTTCCCGATTCGATATGAGACATCGTATCTGAAAGAGAGAGTGAGAGAAAGCGGTGGTAGATTTCATTGCGTGTGGTGTGGGCGGGTGTGAAGGCAGAAAGGAGAAAGTCCTTTACATCTCCCAAGAAGACCACTGGGAAACCCTCAGAGATGAAACCGTTTATCTCGCTCGAGAAACAGTGAAAAGGTGATGGTCGTCCAAGTCTTTATTCCCTCTATCCCAAACCATGAAAATACTCATAAAGTTTTTCCTTTAGTGTTTTTTTTTCTTTGAGATTTTTTTTTTATCATCCGACAGACTTTTCCTTCCCCAGCATTTCATTTCTAGACCCAATTTCATTACTCACCCATCTCCTTTGAGGGCATGGTGCGTAAACCATTTAGCATTTACAAGTGGGGGATTAAGGAATTTGGATTTTCTTTTGGGGTGTATGTCCTCTGCGCTCCTTTGAGTACGTTGCCGTCTTTAGTGTTGGATATTGAAATAGAGTTAAGAGCTGGATTCGATTAAATACTGCTAGTGCTCTGTACTTAACCCACTGTTGACTGTATTTCTTAATTCCGCGGAATTCAAAGGAATGAGCCGAATCTATCTGGCTGACTGATTTGGGGACAGTACAACATAGATATCTCCGTCTAGAAGGAAGTAATACTTCCTTTAAAGTCAACGACATCTTCTTGATGCGCTTTCATTAGTTTGTTTCAAAAATCTCTTCCACCGGCATTCTTTCTTTTAATTAATTAGAGTAGAATTGAAAGCAAGATCGAAGTAAGATTTCACCTTCTTGTCATCTCCTTGCAATTCATTCGATTTTCTCTGGGTAGCTTGTAACGGGATGGAAGGCTATTTTTGTTTACTAGTTTGCAATGTCCCTATCCAAGGTCAGATGAAAATAAGTATGAGCGCAAGGCTAAGTTCTGAGAGAGTAAATAATTTAAAATAACTATCAACGGCATCGTCCATTCTTTTCTACAATAACTGAGGATGAAAGTGAAAAACCTTCCTTTTGGCAGTATGAAAACCAAAGGGACGGGAGAGTTAACTTCGATTCTGGTTTTATTACCTTGCATTTTACTGCTCTATGCTTAAAGATTTCAGGAGCTACATCTTTATATTCACTACCTACATAAATATACCTATGCATTGCCTTGAGTATAGCATATTGCGTACCTATACTATGTAACCATGGTACTTTGTTTCGCTATTTTTTTTATAAAGGGCGTTCCGTTCCTCAATCTGAAGTGGTACTACGTTAGTTTATTTTGTGAGCTGTTTATTATCTTGAAGATTAGATGGAAGTATATATGTGTGTGTTTCGGCTACCATGTCGAAGCTCTACTTTGTTACATTTGAGCAAAATGTTTGCTATATCTACATTCGTAGATAATACCTGGTTTGGAAAGTATAAGGTCCGTCAATTATTACGTCAAAGAAAAAATAATACCTTGCTGTAGATTAGTGATCGGACCCGTCCGGGCCGGCTCAAAACTTTTTGGGCCTAATTTTCGGTCCGATCTGATACGTTCAGATCCGGACCGACACTTCCTTGCCCGCTCACGACTGGACCAAAAACTATAGTATTAAAGTTTTGAACAAAATCTTGAGACGTTTTGAAAAACTTGGTAGCAATTTAGCTTTTGGTTCACAAGTTTTGCAAACTAAATACATTTTTAGTTCTTTTTATGTTGCAAGTAACTTTGTTTTTCAAATGTTTTTAGAAGTTTTGGCTTTTTAAATTAAAATTAAATTTTGGAGTCAGCTCGGGTCATTTCGGTCCTGGTAGGTCCGGTCCGAGCCGTAACTTAAGCGCGGCTTGACCGTTCCATGACGAAATGTTCGGTTACTTACCGAAACTAAATACTCGGCCCGTTTGGGCTACTACTGGTTTGTTTTTTTGATTAAAATTACAAATAAGTTGTATAATATTAAATTAGTAATGAAAAATAAATAGAGAGTTCAACGACGGGACTATCTTTGAGTCCCTGACTGTAAGATTTACATCTTTTAAAAACCTGATTCTGTTTACTTCCATTTTTATATTATTTTAGGCAACTTAAAAAATCTTAAATAGAAAAACATTTGAGCTTGGGAATAAAGCGTACAATTACCTAGTACACATGCAACGAATAATCTAGATTTTTCGAAATGGCTCTAGATTTTTTCATGCATGTGAACAC
>JAQFZC010001095.1:0-34469 GCA_034695205.1 Dicyrtoma fusca
ATAAATTCCCAAAGTAATGAAAATTATGCCTCCGTCAATTACAAACGCGGCAGACAAATGAAACAAAATCTTTTCTCATTCACTCACTTAAAAACACTGAATGACAAAAACACAAAATAAGAATACTAAAAAACACTTACTTCTCCTGCAATGTTCATATTCTTATTCTCAACCTTGAACTTCAGTGACGGTCCAAACAGGTCAACGTGGCCGGAGAAAACAGTGCTTCGATCTAAGCCTTTGTATCCCAGACCAAAAATATTTTCTTTTGGATTACAAAGTGGCGTGTCCACATCTTCAGGACGTACAAGTACCGGACGACGATTTTCGTCATCAGAAGTTGAATCTGAACTTGTTTCATCGTCCGATCGTAACACTGAAGGTGGTAACGGACACGTGTATACTTTAATACTTTCAGCAATTGTATCAGTGGATTTGTCATTGTTGACTTTATCATCTCTCGATGCTCTCTTATTTCGTCTCTTTTTCTGTGTTTTCGGTCCTACACCTTGTCCGGGACGCCATCCCATTTTTCGTAACACTTTAACCCCAACAGATTCTCTGAAATTTAAATAGAAACAAACAATGTAGTATTCGAAACTATCATAAAGTAACAACATGCTGTAATTATTTATAATGTAACTTTTGTGCTAAAATAATTCATTTATTTGATCTATTTGCATACGACTGCTAATTTTGATATAAATGTACCCAAAGGATACAGAATATTACAAATAGTTGCAAGATCCGTTGAAGAAAAAATAACTTGTACATTATATGATAAGGATAATCCCGAAAATTTCTTTATCTACAGCAAATGTTTACAACAAAATCCACATACACAACGGGTTGAATGATTTGTTGCAGAACCGGTACTCCTGGAATAGGTCCCTCCGATGGCGTCGGTCTAGGTCTTTTTAACGATTCCCTCTTGTTCGAAGAAAAATCTTCCGTAGGTCGTAAAATTTGTGGGGCAATTCCAAAGGCACTTTTGTCCTGGGAAATGTCAAAAACAGAATTACTTAATTTTTAAAACGGATTAGAATTTTTAACGCCTCTACCAACTATTTGTTTTTCAATACGGGTACTTTAAAATGCTTTACACTACAAGGATTCCCTAAAGTACAATTGAAAATACCTCTTCATCCATAAAATCTTGAGCATTTTGACTTTTAAAGGAAGAACGGTCATTTCTAGTTGATTTGAAAGCAGTCGGAGCCCATCCTTCTTTGGATCCCACGGAGTTATAATACCCCGCTGAAAATCCACCCGTAAATGCTCCATGAAATCTTCGTCGTCCCTGCTCATCGGTCACAATTTGATCTTGAATGGCAACCGGTTTTTTCCTTATTACTGCATCTGTAATTAAATACAAAATAAAAACCCGGCCTTACTGTGATTTCCAATTACATACTACAACTGTCCACACTTGACACGTCACACGTATTGATGTTTGTTTAAACACAGACGACGAACTATTGCAAACAACTGTCAGTCCTATAATTCATGTAAAAACGTTAAAAGTTAACCAACAGTCAACACTGGAAATAAAAGTGAGCACACGACAGCCGTAGCCGTTGGCCGTATTGTCAAATCAAGGACTGTTCAATTTTTGTGGATTAAAAACTAATATTTCGAATAATTATGAATAATTATACTAGAAATCAAATCAATCTATAACCACAACCACTGCCAAATGCTTGATTGGCTAATTATGACTTACCATCTTCGAACGGTTCCAACGCAGTCCCAATCGTAACAAAATCATCGTCATCATCGTCAAAAGCTGCCATAGTTAAGTGTGTGGCTGATTCGCCTAACAAGGCACAATTATATTTGTGCTAACACAAGCAAGTCGTTGTAGTATATACAATCAACAATCAACAACAAACGCAACGCGTTTATGAACCTCGGCTAAATCGTTCGTAATAATGAATAAGCTATATTGTTACACAAGTAAATTTAATAACAAATACCACATCGTACAAAGGGAACATCAACTGTCAACACTCAACAAGGAAAAAAATGTCAGTTTACAGGCTTCAAAAATCTAAGCTGGGTAAAAAATATCGACGAAGTCTAACTAGTAAGACAAATGTCACTCGAAGTTTTTTTTAATTAGATTGATCATTATTGATTTACATTAACTGTATGTCTGTCAGTAACACTAATGAACTTTGTAACAATATTTTAAATAGCACCTAAAGTTAACAATCAACAAAAATCAAAAAAGTACACACAATCCAGAATCCAGAATCTCTAGTCAACGTTTTCACTTTACAAACATCGGCAGAAAGTAAAAAAAAAAGCACTTGAACTTTTTCGTATTAATTCTCTTTCTCGTCTCTCTTTCTTCGTGTGCAATACTTTAGTCACAATTTAAAATTTGTGCTCGTTCCAATTCTACGTCATAAAGACCGGCTGTGCAGAATTTAGTCAGAGCCACACTTTCTCCTTCAAAGCTCTTACTTTAGAGTTTCATTTCAGTGCTGTAATCTGCGCACAATTTATTGTGTTTACATTTTATTTCCAACAACGTTTTTATATACAAGGTTTATTCGTTCTAATAAGGGCACAAACAATTAGTCGTTTAATTGGTATTGTATCAAAACCGTTAGGTAATTGTTATCATTCAAAACCAGGAGAAAGGCCGTGTATAGACCGTATTTGTTGCGCACAAATTACAGCACTGTTTTTAGTTCTTACACTTTCATCAAGAGAAAGCATTGCAGGCACTGTTTGCTACGTGACTAGCATGCTACCTTTTTTAATTTAGAACCCTGCCAAGTGCCAATGCCAATTCCAAATATTTCCAAAGAAATCTCAATTCCGACACTTTATGTACTTAAACTTTTATTTCAAGTTTCATATTTTCCATCTAGCTTTGGTAATAATTATGTATGTACAACACAAGTTCACTTTTTAGAGCTCCTTCCAAATGTGTAGACGTATTGAAAATTTTACAACAACATTTAATTATTATTTTGTAACGCTTGGTTTTATACTTTCCCCCATAAATTATACGCTTTGCGAAACAATTAATCTACCTCAACTTATTAATGACATATCATTGTGATTTTGTGATTTGATGACAAAACAAACATAGATAAGTATGTGGATAAGTGTAGGAAATAGACCCATGGAATTGTTAATGCACCCCGTTGTACTGTGCAACATTCGAAAGCTCTATAAATAGAAGATTCCAGTTCAGAATCCAGAACGTATTGCCAGTGCCAGTACCTAATGCAGCATTTTCGTTAGCAAGGCTCATTTTTTCCGGTCTTACACATTTTTAGAAAAACTGAGCTAGGGTGAATAAAGCTTCTAATTTTGGTCCCATTTTTAAAAATAGAGGTGTGAAAGTTCAAAAACGATAACGTGATTACTACTGTCACTGAACAAAATAAATAACTCAGTCACATTCCTCAAACAATTTCACGCAATATGATGTAACCATTTTTAATTTTACCTGCCTCCATTTAACTAAAAATCTTGAATCTTAAGGGCACACGTTAGATTCAATTAAAATCACCCGGTGTCTTGTAACTGTGATCGAAAGGCTTGCAATTGTGGTACCCCCAGTTTTTCTTCAGTATCAACGGTCAATCAAAACCAAGCGCAACTGGTTTTGAAACTTCGCGTGTTAGACTTCGTGCAGAAGGTATGTCAGATTTTGCCGGACCTGTGACACTAGAGAAAAAATGGATATAATTACCACAATTGCAAGCCGGCCACAATTACAAGTCTCCGACTTACAAACATAAGTACTACTTCATCAGTTGTAATTATAAACACAATTTATTCAACATTACAATAATGTTAAAACTGAACTATTTAAATTAGTTTTTGCATCTATAACCTTGTTGAAATGTGTGGAGCAGGGAATAACCACATGTAGGACCATTTGCTATATTTTGACTTTTTTGGTTTCAATTTTGTTTGCCAGTAATAAACTATATGATATATGATCATGATGCAGTTTGCCCTAAAATAATACCCAAAGAACCTATCTACACGTGAATGTGTTCAGCGGAGAAAAATCTCGATTGAAACCAAAATTTAAAAAATTAAAATTGGCCATTTTGATTTTAAAAAAAGTTAAAATAGAATTATATTATGCTGTCGTATTTTTACGCATTCATTTTTTTGCGTTTGCAGCCATTAATTGGAAGCAGCAACTTCCAAATTATACCGTGAAACAGTGAGTGGATTTATATTTCAGTTGTCAACAGACATAAATTCTAAATTCAAACTATTCAAAGTAGACCACCGTTGAAAGACTAACCACATTCAGAAGACCACTCAAAAGTTTTAGATATTTTGAAGGATAGTAAAGAAATTGAAAATTAAAATTCTGAGTTTCCATTGTCGTCTCTTACGTAGCCACGCTATCAACCTGAAAACTGGAGAAAACGAACTTGTTTTCAAAGTTTGGTGACACGCTTCGTTCACAATTTTCCATAATTATGATTTTTAATTATTTCCTTAAACACGTCCCATTGAAGTTAATCCAAGACGTGCTCTTTCAAACCCACACAGTGTTGTCTGCGAATATTACTTCTTTCAGTGTTTTGTTGTACGCGACCACAATAATAAGCCACAATTAAATGTAAACCACCATTAGAAGCCCTCACCCTAGTGATTAATGTGCAGTCTAAGCCAAAGTCGGTCTATCTAGTCAAGCCTAGAGTCTAGTCGGGAGAACAAAGATTCTAGAAGGAGTATTTAAGAACAACAGCTTGTATGTATACTATAGACGTTTTACTCCTAGAATCCTCTTTCCATAGTACTGAGCTCAGATGAATAAACAAGGGAATTACCTACTAATCTATCCTTCCATATTTTGTAATAAGTCATAAGCATGTAGGTATATTAATATTATGGTACTATTATTAAACTAACAGTTAGCAGCAAGATGCGATTGCTACGGAACAAAACTCTGCGCTGCCTATAATCTTAATCTTTGATTGCTGAAGAACTGTAGGAAATAAATAAATGCAAATCAACCTATCTGGGTCTAGGTATTTCGGTTTTAGTTAAAGTATCTATGAGATACTCATTTTCTAACTTGTATTTGAGCTACTTCTAAAGCATAATTTTATGGGACCATCTCGAAGAATGCATTTAATTAAGGCGGTCCGGTGATATTTTGTTGTTTTTGTATCAACTTATTCTTATTCAGTAAAAATACGTAAATGCAACTGCATAAAAGGTACATACTTCGTTGTAGCTGTAATCGGTTCGTAATCGTAAGTACGTTTTAAATTAAATTCCAACGGATCGGATCGGATGCGGTAAGCTAAGCAGAAGCAGTTCAACATACGGAGGCGCCGTACTACAGTAGAATGAATCTTCATTTTTAACAACGAAAGCAATGGCATAAAATAACATTTATTAGCATTTGGAATTCAGTTCAGGAGTTCCAAGATGTTGCTTACAGCCATTCATATTGGTTTAGGTCTTTAGGTATTTGGTTCCCTGTAAGCTGCTTCAATGCACACACTTCCTCTGACTAGTGAGTTCGAGTTCTGCTGGAAGTTTTGAAGTAATATTCGGTGAAATGAAATTTATCAGCTATACCTATAAGGGCACTTATGAAGGAAACAGTAAAAATTGCACGGCGGACAGATGTTTCCATCACTATGTTTACAAGGGTAGATTTTTATTTAAAAATAAATTGATGCCATGTGTAGTGTAAATGTGCGTGGATTCAATTTTAATGCTCACTGTTTCTGGCATGCAATTACTTACAACATCGGTGTTTTCAGTTTTGCCTAGGTGCTTTTGGCTTTATATCTATGACTCAATGATTCCGTATTCAGAAATAGCAACAGCAAGAAATAGTTAAAGGAAATATTATGTAAAAGTTATACTTTAACTACGTACATGAGTGCACAATTTAATGCATATAAGTTGCAATAACGCTTGGCCCTCAGATGAAGGTAGGCACTAAATTTCCTGGGAATGCTAGTGGTAAGTCTGGTAGCGTTGACTGGATTAAAACCATTAGTTCAGGATGTCAGTCTTGATTGTCGTTTTTGGTCTTCTTGTCTCATCTGATCCTATAAGACTTGAAATGAAACCCCAAAATTTAGTTTCAACAACCAAGTTACCCTCAAATATAATATGTACGGTCGACTGTATACGCATATGGTCATGGTGGATAAATAATGAATTTCTAATTAAAATAATATGAACTCATTAATCTTAGTAGAATTCCCATTGCTTTTGAATTGGGTGACATTGAAATGTCAATGTCACAGATGTCCAAAATCCAGATCCAGAAACATCAGCTGATCAATATTAATTTTTGTTGAGTTTCCCTTGGCAGATGGTAGGACGGAGCAAATGGTAGCTGGTAGTAAGTCGACGCCTTCATGAAGTTTGGCATAGTTAATAGTGCAAAAGTTTCGACAGTAATTACATAGGCCCCACATTGCAGTGCCCACATTCCCGATTCATAATGACAAACTATTACTTATTATTAGGGTGTGCATAATTACATAATTACATTCAACATTGCATTGATGCATATTAAATAGGAGCAGTTAAGTTCTACGCTTTATATTAGGTGGCAGAGCTTCTATGATGTGTCAGACAGAGACTTGTGTATTTATTTCGTTTAAAGTCTTTACAACCCAGCCGCAAACCCAAAGGCCAAGGCAGTCGGGTAGGAAGTGAGGCGGACCGGTACCGGTCCCGGTCCCGGTAGCGAAAGACAAAACGACTCTCACACTTCCCTTGTTCGACTTTACAATCTCACTCGCTTGCACCCGTATCCAATCATATATAGATTCGGGAGCTTGTAAAATTGATGTTACAAAACACACTTTCAAAAAACTGCAAAACATTACTGCTAATTTTTAAAGGGGGGGGGGTGTATTATTGTAGTTAAGCGTTTCAAATATATTTTCAAACAGTTTCCTAAAGAGCATGAAATCAGATTGTCTGTCTAACCCATCCTTTTTTCTCTTTACAGTTTAGAAACTTGAAAGAGAATGGAAAAACAAAAGCGAGAGATGCCTTTATCCCCGACGTCATCTTTGCAAGGTCCCAAACTGAAGATGCTACGCACAGATCAAGGAAGATAGTGGTGTAAATGTGCTCTTCATAGAAAATGTTCAACTTTCCATTATCTTGGTCTTGGTGGTTTCCAGTTCAACTTAAGACTTTCGTCTTACATTGCTTTCCTTTACTTGTGTAGTTGTCATTTAAAACATTTTGACTCCGACAGTATATTATTATAAGAACAGAAGAATATCTTGAGTCCGGACATTTCGGAGTGGAGGGAATATACACAGTACAGTACAGTTACCGTTGGAAGAAGTAAAGACGAGAGAGTGAGTTGAGACAAGTAGTAGTTACTATCTTTTGTTATTATATTATTGTGCTTGGAAGAACGCCTTTCTTTGAGCTCTTCTAGTTCCCATTTTCACCATCTTCCCTCACCCAACAGCATCAGCCCATCATCATCTTACCTACAGTCTGCCTGCATATACGCACGCAGTCGAGTCAACAGAAACAGATGTAATAAGAATAAGTACTAGGAACAAAAACGAACGACCGAAGAAAACGTTGAGCAGTCTGGAAACAACACGAGGATCTTTAAGTACCTTGAAAATAACAACAACAACAGCAGCAACAACAACGGCTACCGAACTGACAGACATCTTTATTGCAAGCTACAGTCGAACAACCAGTAACCAGGACCATTGCTTCTACTTTCCTTTTTTTTTGATATTTCGATGGAACAGTCTCTATTTTCAGTCTTCAGATGCTCTTCCCTTTGCATCTGTATGCACCCTTGTTGAAGAAGCAAAATGGCAAGTCTCCAAAAAGTCCAACTGTCAACTGTTGTGGCTGTACCTCCTTCTTATTTTATTCGGATTTAAAGGTGCATTATACGTACAACTACAAGAGTGCGCTAACAGCAATATTATTTCGAACTTTTTCTGTCAAATTTTTCACAAAGTTTGAACACGCTTTCCTGAAGAAAAAACTCCGCGGGTTCATACCCTTGGAAACATCTCAAACATTGACAGACGAATCGTTGAAGGGATTCCAGAAGATGATTTTTCCTATTTTGAAAAGATGCAACATTAAAAAAGAAAGTTGGAAACCGTTACCGCTGTCATTATACTTGAAAAGGAAGATAAATCAATTTAGTAGATAATCGATACAGTTGGAGACCTGCCATTTTGCTTCTTTGACAACGATAAGTCATTTGTGCGTGCCTTTAATTCTTCGAGCAGCTTGGTCTTTCCCATTTAGATATCATTCATATTTATGTATTTGAGACTATCAGACCAGATGATGATAGACTACAGAATACTGAATTCAGGAAGGCACGTAAAACCAAAGGACCCAGCATCGTCTAGAATTCTAGAAGTCTTGTGGTACTGGTACTGCAATGGTACTAGGTATCCGTATAGTGCTGGTAGCTGGTTCCTCGGTTCCTCGCTCTCTACAGTGCAGTGGTTGTGATTGTGTGTATAAAATCGAATGAACTCTGTTATCGTACACATTTTGTGCTCAGCCTTGTCTGGTCTGACTAGGAAAATTCATGATGAAAATATAAAATAACAAATAGAAATAGAAAATAATACGTTTCGTATCTTCATCTTTCCTATTTCGTATCTAGGTTATTTTACGCAAAATTTATGTGTACGCGCACTCCTTGCACTACAATTACACTTCTAGACGTTCTAGAACCAAACTAAAGTCCAGCAAATGCTCTCGCCAGTCACCAGTCAACGGAGGAATTCTAGACTGGAATTTAAGTAAACACTGAGACCTTATAGAAGTTGGTTGGTTATGGTTGATGGTCTTGATAGTGATACTAGAATAGTTCCGCATTCCAAATCTGCTTACATTCAACATTTAGAATTTACACATTTTAAGGAAATTACTACGGCTATTACTATTTTGCTAGTGTTGTCCAAGCCTCGAATTAAAGTTGAACGGTTCAAATTTTAAAACTTCAATTAGGTCAATTACCCACAACTTACCGTAGACTCCAGCTTAGTGTAGCACCCCATAATCATTAAAAACAACTAGTATTAAATTACGACGTTTATGAGGTCTGATAGAAGAGTTCAGTGCTTGCTTATTGGTTTCAAAATCTCAAAGCGTCAAAGCCTGTACAATTAATTAAACCAAAACTAACTAAACTTTAAGTTTATAGCTAGGAAAAATAAAATGAATATATATCGACTACAAAACTTTGTAAAACCTTGATAGCAAAACTTTTAAAATCCAAAAACAAAAAATGAGGGCAAAGCTTAAGGAGCAAAATGACACAATTGACGCATATTAAATAAATCTTACAATTTGAAGGAAAACGCCAAACGCCCGCCCTTTATGTCCCACAATATTTCGCGGCAATACTGACAGTATTCAAATCGTCATATTCGGGTCTCGGGTGTTTGTTTGGTGTTTCCAAAAGAATCGAGAATGTCCCTTTTTTCTTTTTAAATATTTTGAAAAGAAATGTTCCACTTAGTTTGTAGTTACATTTATTTCTTGTTTCTACGATGAGCGTTGAGACTAGTATTATCTTTGAGTCTAGGTAATTATTTTGGATTCACGTCACTTTGCTTCGAAAGACATGAGATCATCTCCAGTTCATTTTGTACCTTCACCCAAGATCTGTCAAGTTCCAGCAGTAGTGGTCTTTTAGCTATAAGTAATGTCGGTCGGTACGTACGTAATAGTAAAATTTGATATGACGCTCTTCCGTGTGTGTTTCTTAAACTTGAGTTTGCAAATTGCCGATGAAAACATTTATGTCAGCTTCAATATTTCCTCAACTCTCAATAGCACATCAGACCGCATCTATAAGTAGTAAGTAGGCATCTATTTCTATCCATGGACCTTCTCGAATCTCTCTCCCTCCCTCCCAAAGTCTCTCTATTCAAGTCTTACTTAAATTTTGGACTTGAAATTCCACCGCCTCTCGTCGTCAACTTGAAAACTCCAAAGTTGGGAAGAACATTTACCTACTTTTACTTTGCCTTACTTTACTTACTTTACTTTAGTTTACTTGGTTGGTTGGG
This sequence comes from Dicyrtoma fusca, assembly GCA_034695205.1. Lineage (NCBI taxonomy): Eukaryota > Metazoa > Arthropoda > Collembola > Symphypleona > Dicyrtomidae > Dicyrtoma > Dicyrtoma fusca. The sequence continues at coordinate 10,056 of JAQFZC010001095.1, forward strand.
TTGGTTGGGTCCATGGAGTTTTTGTACTTGTAGCCATAGTCATTCTTTAGTGTACTGTACTATGTAGGTATGTAGGTAGGTACGTCAGTAGTACATAGTAGCTAGAGCTGTCTATTCTCTCCTCTAAAGCAGGGGTAACAGAAGTAGTATTTTACTTAAAGCTATTTCATGTGTTCATAAAATTTCTTATCCATTCAATTCACACCATTACCGTTTTCATTTATATCACACCGTATCGAATCTTCCCGTCTGCAATAGATAGATAACCATAGAAGGCACTATATATATATACCTATATACCTACCCCTCCCCCATGCATATGATATCATAAGTAGACATCTCGCAGGCTCAGTGGGGACGAGGTCTCCACTTAGCTTTAGTTTTTTCTCTTTCTTCCCCCTGCGTAGGTATGTATCCTTCTTGGATTTTGAATGCAATCTTAAGTTTAGGAATTTAGATTTGAATGGAGGCTTAAAATGAAGATGGTACCTATACTCGCTATAGTATGGTAAATATATATACTGACAGTAGGCAAAGGAAAGGTAGCTAAAAGGTGAGGCATTCTGTATAAGTAAAGACTAGAGTCTCGAAGAAACTTGAAGGGGGGATGTGTGGATGGATAACAATAAACATAAAAAAACTATCTGAAAATGAATCAAGTTATAAAAATAAAAATTTACTACAGTCTACATCATAGTAGGAGAGTGTCTTGGGTCGGGCTTCTTCTTCTTCTTCTTCTTCTTATTACGAATAACCAAATTACGAATACCAAATAGGAATAAGTGAAACTTGACTTCACTTTGACTTTAGACTTGAATATATATTTTTGTTCGTGTTTTTTTCTTCTGCTTCTTCTTCTTCACCTCCCTTCTCTGTCTTTTCCCTTTTCCTATCCTAGAAAATGACGTGACAGTTTTTTTTGTTGCTTGGGTAAAAAATAAATGGCATGCATATTTCAAATTGGAATAGGCATCTGTATATGTAGTTTTCCCTAGACTTCTTGGCTCAACGACTCGGTATGTATAATATGATGCTAGATGCTAGTAGCAACTGTATTAAAATATATGGTATCTACTCTTCATATCATTTGATAGGAGGGAGTCAATACAGATAAGATGAGGGCTTCCTTTTATTTTATGTGTTTTATGTAGACAGATAGCACCTGCCATTTCACCGTCATTTAGTAGTCTATTTTGAAAAAAGGCTCTTGAGGAGCACAAAAGCCAAAATAAATGTCTTCGCACCAATTGGGACCAGAATTCCAAATGCTCAAAAGCTCAAATAGTACAGGCAGGATCCAGCAGGCAGACTCATAGACTGTTACTCACTCCATGCTGCATTAGAATGCTCACATAATCTTTGTCTCGATTTAGTTTTATTTTATTTTATGATTATGAGCTACAACGCAAAAAAAAATATTATATTGAAGTTCGAATATTGAAATACAACGAAATGAAACGATGTGAGGGTGACTGCTGCAAGGCTAACTGTCAACTGTACTGTAAAAGCGTACCGAACCCTTTCAAAACACATTTCAACATTTCAGCTCCCGATTTAACGCACTTTTCCCATTTTTATCTTATGGTCTTTTGTAAGATTCCTAACGATTTCCCATGCAGTTAGTATGTAGCCCAATTAACAATGATTACAATGAACGTATACATTTGTGCATGTGCCTATGTAAACGGAGAGAATTTATGAAGGCTATGCACTTCTCGTAGGTTTTAGTACATTTAGTGAAGTAATTAAATATCTTAAAAGGATTACGATTAAATAAAGTGTATCTACATTATGGCCTAGTGCATCTGATTGAGTAAAGGGTGACAAGCGGGAGAAGTTATTAACTCAAGAGTCTTCCTTCTGCACTTATTATAAACCTTATGTAGCGACAGCTGCAGTCAAACGGGAGAGGGAAAGGCTCAGGGAAAGTGAGGGAAAGTTTGTAATCTATACGAATATAGCCCTGTAGATTTGTACCCTAACGTTACTGTCACTCTATATAGGTACACTTGATCTATTCGGTATATAGGCGTATAGGAGTTGTGCCTACAGCTATAAGAAAAGCAGAAGCAAATGAAGGGCGTCTGTCGTCTGTCTGTCTGTCCTTGTCCTTAAGATTAAGACACTTGAGTTTTAAGCAAGTATGTACCTAATTATATGTAGGGCTTCTATACTCATTTGTACAAACATAGTATGAGTGCATCCATCTATAAAGCCCTAAACCTATACAGTCTTCGTTAATACTACAACTAGTAAAAAGAAGATTTAAGTGAAGTGGAGCTATGTATGAATACTATGTATGTATGTATAAGCATAGGAATTGAACGGAGAAAGCAGAGGGACCCTCCACGCTACGGTGCAGTGCAGTGGGAGGCGGGAGTTGTAAAAGCTGTGAGTTTGGATTTACATAATAGGAGATAATTAATAAAATCCAATTAGAAGTGATTAAATAAGACTAGCGTTCATAAAGGGTGATCACGTCAAATCCTCTTGCTCAGAAATTTACTGGGAAATCCATTTTACTGGGGCAGATAGGAGTTGCTGCACTCAAAGCTCGACTCAAAATTAGTCCACCTCTTCTCCCTACAGCCACTGTGACAATCTCTCTATCTCTCACTCTCTCTCTCTCTCTCTTACCTTGTTGCTCATCCCATCTTGCCCAAGATAGAACGTCTTACTCCACCAACAACTTATTTGGATAGATACATCTATATATGGGCACCATAGCATAGGTTTAGATCATATCATCATCTTCCCTCCAGGCTCATAATACAGTAGTTGCATCTTGGACAGAGAAAGGATATATTTATTAGTAAGCGATTACAATCCCAAAGGGCATACAACCCTGGGCCAAAAGCATTTCATACATTTGAAAAGAACAAACTATTTTCTCCAAGTTTAACTTATCTGAATTCTTGCGAAGCGGTCGAGTTTGTTTAAAAGTAAAAGTGTAAAATGCAGATAGCTTGGTTTGATCCTATTTAGGCTGTATGTATGTGTCCTCAGGATCAGTGAAGTGGGTAGTTATATAGAGGAATAATTATATGACAGAGTAGCAATGTAATGACAAGAAGGAATGGGCTTTGGGCTTGGTTTCCACTTTGTAGACATATATATACATGTAGTTTTTGCTTGTACTAGAGATTGAAAGTGGGGGGGAGGAGGCGAAGGTGCGCGTATATTTGTTCTTGTTCAGATTAGGAATTGAGTCTAAGTTGGTCGGTTCGTGAGTCTGTCTGTTCGTTGTTCGTTGGGTTTGAGCGTGTATTTGAAGGTCTCAATCTTTATTACTGTGGAGTGGAAGTTTTAAGGCTCTGTTCTGCTTTAAGGTAAGGTAGATGGATTTAGTGGAGTTAATAGAGAACCTTACCACTTACTCCTTTTAGTCTTGTGTATAGAGCACGGCATGGCATTGCATTGCACTACTACCTTCCTTGGTTCTGGTTCTGGTTCCTGGTCTTCTGGTTCTGGGCTTTGCTTCTGATTCTCCCAGAACTTCTCTGGTCCTCAGCGTCCTTGTTCTGGGGTTCGTGAGACGATGTTCTTTTGGGACCATTCATACCATACATCATATTATAAGGATCGTTCATGTCGTCCTCATCTAATATTTTCCTCTAAATAGCTACCCCCTTCACTTAACTTCCTAACTTTACTTTCCCCTGGACACAGAGAGGGACTGGAGATGTACATAGGTGCAGTACATACAATCAGAGAGATATTATAACTAACTACATAGTACGGGCAAGGCTGTAAGACCGCATTATTACGCTCAAGCTTCCATTTCTCTCTGTTGACGCTAGCAATAGAAATAGTAATAGGAAAGTTATGCAGGTGGCTATAGATATCTTGTGTGTAGTTAGGGACATTACCTATGTATGTACCTACATATGTAAACCCTAACCCTATGTGTACACTCTACCAAAAATCTGACGAAACCAATCATCCTTGCCAAAAAGGTGAGTCCTACTCCAAATCCAATATAATTTAAAACTCATCTTCGTTATAACTCATTAGGGTAGGGAATTGACATAGAACTGTAACGCATCATTTAAAAGAGGTTGAACGTATTGTGAAAATGTGCTTTAGATTATTATTATAGGACTCGTTTATTTTTCCCAATGAGTTCCATAGAGGTTCCTTTGGTAGAGTGTACATAGTTGTAGGACTTGTAGGACCTGCCTGACTATGACTTCTTTTGCCTGAGCTTGATTTAGCTTGGTTCTAGCTTTGCTAAATCTAAATCTAAGAAATGAGGTGGGAGAAAGAAGAAGGGTAGGTTAAAGCTCTAAGAATTTATGGAGACTGTGTAGGCATGGGAAGGACCAAGTTTATTCCTTGAATTTCCTGGAGTTTGGGCCCTGAGTAAATATAATATGAAATGAACTGGAGAAGTAGAAGAAGACACTAGCTTCAAGCACATATCCACCTCCCAATACTCTTTGCAACATTTCCATCCTTCTGGTCTCGGCTTCTTCTTCACAGAAGCGTACTCAGAGATGTAGGCAAAATAGCCAGTACGTATGGCCTAAATCAGAGATTCCCTTTAATTTCAGCTTAAAATTACTTTCTCAAACCGATAAAATCTTGAAATCCATACGTGTCAATTCACCTGGTACATTTTCAAAATCTGCGTTAAAATATAATGCATTCTTTAAAAATGTTTTTTAAGAACTACAAAATTCTTTTACAGTGCACTTTTCGAACAAGTAGATTGTCAAAATGTGCCTTGAAACTTAAGACTGGCCTTTAAAAATGTGTCATGTACACCGAAAATCCTTCTAGCTACGCTTCTTGAAAGTCTGTGACTTTCTCCCAAGTGAAAGTCGACTTAGAAGTCTTCAACGCACTTCTTCGCTACTGTCCTCATGGTCGCGCTGGTTTCGTTCCTTCCTTGGTTCTCTGGTGTTAGAGCTTGTAAAATGATCATAAAAAAGGCGACAGTTCCACAGGACTCGACTCCTCGTACTTAAAACCTATCAGACTAAGACACCTCCACCTCATGTCTCATACTCTCATAACAGAAGAGTGTGTACGCATTTATACTACAATATACCCAGTAATTGGTATGCATATGACTCCCTGTATTTACTGTGGTCCTAGAACCCTGGACCCACTGGTATGAATGTAGGTTAGAGTTGGCTTTTGGCTATTGGGTTTTCGGGAGGTTATCTACAAATAGGCCGCGTTTTGACTTTAGAGTCAGAGTTTTCACAGTGCTCAGTCTTGAGAGAGGGGAAAAGGGAAGAAGACACGAAGAATCTTTCTCACCGTGTAAAGTAAACCGAAAGGAAAAGCATCTTCGATTCTGTCTCTCTTTCTCTCTCTCTCTCTCTCTCTCTCTCTCCCTTTCGTCTTTCGTCTTTTTGGCTTTGACTTTATCTAAAGGAGTCAACTCCACTTGAACAACTTTCCTTTTAGTACGTAGTAAAATGTGGAGAAAACTTTTCTCTCTGTTACAAGAAAGACAGCACATAGTGAGGAGTGCACCGACTCTATGTACATGTATACAGCCGAACAGAAGACCGTACTCTGTCTGATTGGCTACTTGTCTGCCGTCAATATGTAAGATAATATATACATACATATACATACGTACACAACATAACTACCCCATTGTACACGTAGCAGCTACCTTCCTTCCTTAGACACAAGAAGCCGCCCGCGACCTCGTGCAATTATTTAGTTGAGTCAGTCTACTACTTTGATCCAATATGCAATCCCCCTCCCATCCCCTGCCTACCCAAGTAGTATAGTAGCTTGTATACCTACTAACCTAGACTTAAAATGGTGTTAGAATTATTACACCCCCTTCCCATAATAAACAGCTGCATCAATATCCAGTCCCATCTATCATCTGCCATCCCCCTCTCCGCGTCCTTCCTTCAAGAAATGAAAACAAGACAGGGCTTAACCTACTCGGAACTGGGAAACCATGGAAGGAATGCTTTGCTTTACAAAAGTGTTTAGTCTGCAAAATAACACCTTCAAAAACTTTAAGAAATTACTATTTCAAAAAATTTCAAAACTACTCCCTTAAACTTTCAAAAAGGACGAAACTAGAAATTACCATTTTCAAAAAGACGTCAAACTAGTAACTAACTTTTTTTGAAAGGTCAATACTAGAAATTCCCACATTCAAAAAGGTCAAAACTAGTAAACTTGCACTTTTACGAACTTGTCAATACTATAGAAATTACCATTTTCAAAAAGATCAAAACTAGAAAGTTTCACTTTTACAAAGGTGAAAACTAAAAATTACTATTTTCAAAGTGATGTAAAACTAGTACCTAACTAATACTTTCAAAAAGGTCAATACTAGAAATTTATACATTCAAAAAGGTCAAAACCAGTAATTCGCACTTTTACAAAGATGTAAAACTAGACGTAGTATCGTTTCGAAAAGGTTAAGAGCCAGATTACTTATGTAGGCATGAATGGACCGTGTCGACGCGTGTGTATGTATGTACCTATGTATATAGGTAGCTCTAGCTAGATGCCTTCACTTCACATCACAGGAATGCAGTATGGGCATTTTCGGAACTATATGTATGTATAGTTACATAACAATAGTGATCGAATTATTGTATCAAGTATTTTAGCTGTATTAGCTCCGCTGCTCTGAATTCCGTCATTATAAACCAAAATTCCCAAATAGAAGGAATAGTATATTTGGAGATATCTTACCCGTGTTATATGTCAGTTCTCGGAGATAGAAAATGGTGACGATTGGGATTGTGTGGAAGAGGATCTAATGACCAAAGGAACGAAAGCAAGCAATCGCTAGATTAGGGTAATGGTGTAAATTAAAAGTGAGGAATGCTATATGTCTGTATGTGAGAGGGGTCGGGAAAGGGAATCCAAAAGTGGAGCTATATTCCATTGGAATAAGTGAGAGATACTGTTATGATTATGATGACTGGTTGTGAAAGGAAGTTTGGGAGGGAGAAAGAATGGATAATACGGCATGGAGACTAATTCATTGGACGTGGTAGGTTTGATAGGACCGGCGGCGGTAGTTGTTGGACTAAGATGATGACCTACACTTAGCTTTTCCCATTTCTTAAATCTACTGTGTCTCTGAAGGCATAGGGTTTAGATGTACACAGTGATTATGGCTGGATACCCTTGTGCACAGTCCAAAGGCCACAGTTCTGCTCATTGTCAGTTTTTTGTACAGGTTTCTCGGTGGTACTACATTAGAACCTTGCAAATACGACCTCGTACCATCCACCCAGTCGGAGTAAGTATGTAGGCTTTCAAAAAAGCAAAAAAAATAGTATATTTTATATAAAAAAAAGTAGATTTTATTATTTTTTCAAAAAATCTAGTATACCGAATTTTCCTAGGTGGTAGTTAAGCGTGTCCAAAAAAGAAAGGGTAGTACATACATACCTACATATGTACATAACATTTGCCTAACCTTTTCCCAGCAAATGCAAAACTTATAAGCCACTGAATTTAGAAGGAAATTGTACCACATTATATTATGTAAATTTCCAGCTATTTTAAAGATGACAATTTCCACGTTTTGAAACAGGGTATTTTAACCTTATGGTATGGCTTCCCATACAATATAGTGCTACCAATTTCAAATATGTGTCCATAGAAATTTTTTTTTGTGGAACATATTTCGAGTAAGATATTGTCAAGGTGATAATTGAACGGGCCCCATTCATTGGATTGGTAGGGACTTGGGTTAGGGTTAGGGGTTATACGGTGTTGTTGGTGGCGGCGGCGGCAGTGGTGGTGATGGCAGTGGTGGTGGTGGGTATCTGTCTGTCGGGGTCTCTCTCTCTGTTATCTTATTATTATTGGAGATACCCAGGAGACGTGCTCTGACAATTTTCACCTTGTTCCCCCATTTATTGTCATAGCAGGAGCCCAACTATAGACTCCAGCTCACTCTCCTAACTACGTGAGACGAAGATCCTCAACGAATGAACCTATGTGTCTGCTTTCTCCCTATAGCCTTCGAAGAGGTTGGAGTTCCTGGGAGGTACATGAAATTCAAGTACTAACAAGGCAAGTCAGTCCATTTGGTCGAATTCGACTCGCTCGTGTTTCTCTGTCTCTCTCTCCGCCAACAATAAGCATTATAGAGGCAATACTCAGCTTTCTCTCACTTTCTCTGTCTTTCTCTCTCTCTCTCTCGCACTCTCTTTGGCTTTTTCTTGAGCAAACGATTGCACTGACTGCACTGCATTGCTCCTTACCATTATTGCCGTTGCCAGTCACCATTGCTGCTGATCAGTTATGTATATTGTATACCTTGCACCTTCCGCCTCCTGTCTATGAATTTTCCTCTCATGAAATATACTTTTGGATGTCTAACAGAGACCAATAACATAACAGAGTCTGGTCATGGTTTTTGGGTTGGTGGGCTAGTTGGTTGGTTGTTAGAATTTGGAATTGGAATGATGAAACATGCGGTTTCTTCACCTTAGTCAATTACTTTTCCCCCAAAAACCCCTTGTCTTGTTTCTCCTTTTCCTCTGGTATTCTATATTATTATGTACTTCTCTCTCTCTCTCTCTCTCTCTTGCTTCTTCTTCTGGATTGTGGGTTACATATTCCTTCATTTTGGTTCTGTGCCCTGGAAATGCCTACATACATACATACACATCCCTGCCTAGTTGGAGTGGAGAAGCAATAGAAAGGCACGTCCTCATCGTTAGGGACAAATGACAAAGTTACCTTCTGGCCCTTCTCATCATCAGACCACAATCCACATGAATCCCATTATTTATATTACTATATCCGTCTCTCACTATTATCATTAATATTAATATTCCAATTGCTCTCCGTATACATACATTTCTTTATTACTATGTTGCTCTCTTGACTCTCTCCGCTCTCTGCCTTGGAACTTGGAACGAACGAGAGTGTCTGCCATTTATTGCTTGTATAGACTTGGAAAGCCTGACTATAGGTGTACGGAAAGATCTGTATCGTATTAAGCCGCAGCCATCTACATAGTATGTATAGTGATAGGCTTATGTAGGTACATACAAAATTATTATCTGTGCGCTCAACGCTCCATGGGATTTATGAGTGCGGTGTGGGTTTTGTCCCTTACTTTTTACTTTTACATTGTTTATTTATTATTATCTCCCCTTGCTTTGTGTCTGTCTACATATTTACACGTATTTATTGTCGTACAAACAGAGATGTAGGGAAATTTTCTCCATTGCATTCTGCAGACGTTCCACTTTCTTTCCTTTGATTCCTTGATTTTTGATTTAGAATGTAATTTAATTTAATTGTTTGCAATATGTTTTATTATGTAGGTACTTGGAAAATTCTATTTTATACTGTCACACATACAATCTGGGCTAAAATTCACATCTTTGTTCCATTTCCAGCCATGACCACGGGATTTAGTTGCCTGTAGTTGGTAGTATTATTGGAGGAATTTTGGATTGTTCATTGGGAAAAGTGTCACGATGCTATAGGCTATAGGAAGATCGTATGTGCGTCTGTTTATAGGGAGATGTATGGGAATGTAGCCGTAGGAAAAGGACAATGACTTGACTGAGCTAATTAAAAGTTGACGGAGAATTTGGAGACGTAATAACTCTTGAGAAGACAGTGATGGAGTTGGATGAAGGATGAAGATAAATTTGAGAAAAATGCTGCGTACATAGACAAGCAAGACAGCAAGCAAGCAGAGTGCACACTGTCTTTCCTCCTATATTTCCTCACACACACACACACACACACATTTCCCCACTTACATACACTTACGTTACGTTACGCTACGCTTTCCCGCGTAATAGTACTTCACACACACCCATTCACTCTCTGCCTTTATTTTCTATTCTACTCTCCTCTGGATCTACCTGAACGGAGAAAGAGGGGAGTCTCAAGAGGAATTCAATCCCAATAAAACATCTTCCCACTTCCTCATGTACTTGCGATACAGAAATAACGGTTTTGACGAAGCAAAAGGGCAAAATTCCTAGAAAAACAAAGTCCATCATCTCCAGCAATTCCGTTGTCAACATCGGCTGCAGTGAGCTAATCGTTTACCTTTGCGAAACGTCACATATTTAGTTTTGAATGTTTTTGAAAATGGTAATTTATACTTTTTTGACATTTTGAAAGTGTTATTTACTAGTTTTGACCGTTTTGAGAAAATGTTATTTACTAGTTTTGGCTGTTTTGAAGAAATGTTATTTACTTGTTTTGACCGTTTTGGAAAAATGTTATTTACTTGTTTTGACCGTTTTTAAAAAGTGTTATGTACTAGTTTTGATCGTTTTGAGAAAGTGTTATTTACTAGTTTTGACCGTTTTGAAAAATTTATCTATGGAATTAAACACTTTTGTAAAGCATTCTTTTCATGGTTCCCCAGTTTCGAATAGGCTAAGTTCAACAGACCATTTTGCGACCGTGGTAAAGACTTGGAAACCGTTTGGTGTGCTTTTGAGTTAAATAAATGTCATTTTGCTTCTTCAGCGATCATCTACATAGTACATATACCAATACAATATAACAGAATGGAATGGCATGCAAGGAACGAAGGGTAATCAGCATAGTGTTTAAGACGGAAGGGTAAGCAAAAAGTAGGTTAGAAAGCTAGTTCGCACAAATATCTGTTTATCTTCAACTTATACGATATACATATTATATGCATAGCTCGAGTGTTGGTAGATTGTTGATGGAGATATAGACGGAGGTAGCACTATATAGATCTAGCATATGTGGCCGAGTATGCAGTGCAAGATAAGAAAAATAAATGGGTGGGAGTGTGTGAGGCCATTAGTCAAGGTTGGAATTCTCTCCGTATCTCTCGTCTCAGCTGAACCCAATACGCACTCTGCCTTTTGTCCCCTCTTTTTGCATGTGAGCATCTTTCTTTAATTATAATAATATCTAGGTAATGTATGTTGTATGTAGATGCCACCAAATTTTAATTTTCTCCTTCACCATTTATTTAAAATAAAATGCTAGAATGGGCTAATTACAATGTTTTCAAAGGGAAAACATGAGAAGCAATTCTTGAACGGATTTACAGATGTTCAGTGAAACCTGTGCTATACCGAGCTGGCTTGATAAAGTTTGGTAACTTTCAAAGATTTTTGTAAATATTATCATTCATGAAGGGTAGCCCATCTTAGTTACTTGATCCTTATTAAAAACATGAAACTAATTGAGTCTTAACTAGAAAAGGTCAAGGGCAAAGGCTTAACACATACGAGTTAATGTGTGCCCATAGTTTTAGCTAATACTACAGGAATACAAGTTTTTTCTCTCTTACTCTGTCACTCTGAGATGTGATGTGAATAAGATAGGCGGGAAGAAAGTGAGAAAATGATGGGGAATGTGCTTGTAATGTGGCTTTTTGGAGGGACGTTTGGGAAGTTTGTTTGTTGAGTATGGAATTGTAATTGTAGAAATTGTCGGAAGAAGAGTGATGTGATAGTTCTGGTTGGTTGAGGAGGGAAGAATATCAAAATCAGATCGGGAATCAGAAGGAACAGCGCGTAGGAGTAATTATTATTGTAGCCACTGCACTGAGCTCCCACTTTCTCCCGTCAGACAAGACCAGAACTATAGGTATACGTATAGCACTCAGTAGCGTGTTCAGATGTAGGCAAAAATATACTTTCCCTTCATCTGAAATTCACTTTCACCCAAAAAGTAATAGAAATTCTATCGGCAAAATCCCGTTTAAGAGTTGCCAAAAGCAAGAAATGACTTATATTGAACGTGCGCTTCAAAATTGGATTGTATTTCTACAGAACAATTTTTCACAACTCGTCCTCTTTGAAAAACTACTGTTTACAACCACAAATTGTGTTTTCAAAGTTAACCTATTCGTAACTGGGAAACCATGAAAAGAAAACGTTGTAAAAGTGTTTACTCTACAATTTAACGTTTTCAAAACGGTCAAAACTATTAAACAGCATTTTCAAAAACATTCCAAACTAGCAACTGACGCTTTCAAAAAAGTACAAACTGGAAACTAACATTTTCAAAACGGTGAAAACTAGAAATTAACATTTTAAAAAAGATCAGTAACGTTTTTAAAAACATCGAAAAATAGAAATTAACGTTTTGAAAAACATTCAAACTAGAAATCGTTTCCAAAAAGATGTAAAACTATATTCGTTTCTGTTTTGAAAGGGTTAAATCTTTATTTTATTAGAAATTGCACAAATTGGGTTTCAAATGGAAGCATGTGTAGTTACTTTACCGGCACAATTTCCCACTTTACCCATCTTAAAAGGCAACGAAAGGCATTTACAAAATTACAATAATTACAAAGTAAAACAACACATTTTTAAAAAGGATTAAAATTCATTAAAAATATGCTTTTTGGAAATACATGATCTTAATACGTACATGAATTAAATAATTCTAGAAACGCCACTTAGAGCCAGAAGTAGACTACTACATACAATGCATAGCAGACCACGTCTATGACCCAGCATATACATACACTATGTATGTAACTACTTAGTAGTACGTGAATGTTGCAGCATCGGAGTTTGAGGTTGGAGCTATAGAGTTGAAGTTGGATTGGAGCTTCCACGTTATAATAGAGTTGCCAGTTTCCTAATGATCTCATCAATTACCTTACCTTACTCTACATTACATTGCCCTTTTCATTTTCCTCCAGCTCTCCTAGGCTACTCGTCTGGACTGGTTTTCCAGGTCTAGGCTTCATTTTCCTTTAGCTCACCTCCGAGCCTCACAAACAGGTAGGTATACAAGAAAAGGCATGAGAAGTATATGTGCTCAAGTAAGTACCTATACATGGGCTAAGATTGGATTGGATCCGTGGATTCGGTAGGAACAAGAACAAGAATGAGAATGAGAAATTTATTGGAAGCCGACAATCATTATTATTATGTCATGTCATCTCGCCTTCTCTCTCTCTCTCTCTCTCATCTGACGTTCCATCATACTGAATTGCAATCCAATGGGATAAGTTCACTTTCACTTGGATCACGAATCTCTTAGAGTAGATATTGGATTTGGCTTTTGGAATATGCTGTGCTGGCTGGTAAATCAGATGGATCATGGAAATGGATTTATAGATTGATACAGATGAGCAGCTTCTGTTTCAGGTCATCAGTAAAATGATGAGGAGAGAAACTAAAAACTAAAATCTAGCTCTAGTAGCACACTCACACACACACACACACACGCGGTACTGCCATCATCATTATTAATAATAATATTAGGAGGAGAAGCAAGGAAAGCTCATCTACCTATTTATCTGCTGGAGATGTAGCAGAGGGCCCGGCCGTCATGAAGGGCCATGGGACTCATTAGACAAAAGGGAAAGTGAAAGTGAGGGCAGTCCATTTTATTTTATACCAGGTATAAAGAGGAAAGGATGAGTGAAAGTAGGTTACTTTCACCTGTAACTTTCTATTGACTTTATACAACAATAACTGGTATTTTGGTACTGATATGGAAATAGTTCAGATAGGAAGGTTTGCAGCTAGTTTTATAACACGCTTGGGACGAGCACGCTTGTTAAATTTCATACTTGTATGATTTTGAAAATGATAACAATGGAATTTCACATGGTTTTAAAAAATGCAAAATAGCTTCATCAAAATTAATGCTCATATCAATGAGTGCACACAAAATTCAAGGCAAGAAAGTTGAATTTAAAAAATTAGATTAGGTGTGGAGTTGAGGGGAAAATTAGTAATTAAGGACTTTTGTGATATTTCTCTCATCATTTTACTAGTAAGAAGGAGAGATACAAAAATTTTGTAGTACCTCCCAAGTGCCGATGGTGATTAAAAAGATAAATATAAAGTCAAAAGGTTAATCTAATTGTAATAAGATTAGCTATCTCTTATCCTAAAGTAGAAAAGTAGGTATACATTGAGACCGGAAGGACGATCTAGATAATAAGTGAATAGGGTGACTCTAGACCCAAGATCAATCTAGACAGTCCATAAGCCATGTCTTAATCAGTCTTTTCTCCCATGAGCTGAGAAGAAACGAGCGACTTACTGAGTGAGTGAGTTGGAAGAGGAGCGTTGGCTAGGATTGGATAGGTAAGTGAAAGTAGGAGAAAGTACAGATAAATGGATTATTGTATCTTTAGAGGAACATGTTAAGAGATATGAGGCTGAAGTGGGCTGGGTGTCCGTACCCGGATATTATATGTGTGTCTCGGTCTCACGACTCGGCTAAGCTTGGCTTGTGGTTCATAAAATTGGTGAAAGTGACAATTTAAGGATCTTGCTCTTTGTGAAAGGACTATACTTTTGTATCGTCCTTGCAAACTGTGCTATGTGCATTTAAAAAAGCAGAGCTCATCCTGGAGCCTTTTCTAGAGGTTCAACTGCTTGGTGCTATCAACTTTTTGGTAAATGTGAAGGTTGAACAGCTCCCTATTTTCACCTAATAGATATTTCATTAGATTGGCCTCATAAAATGAGTTTCAAAGATAGATTGTTGATGAAGAAGAAAACTGATCAATTACTTAACTTACGTAAGTCCCTAGTGTCTAATATCCAGCACTACAGGAAAATCTGAAAAGATACTGAGTTATACTTTTACAGGGTTGTAAAAAAAGTCAAAAATTAACTTTTTATTTGCTCACTGAAAGACGGAGAATGCGTTCTGAAAAGGTAAAAATCACAAGAATTTGGTTCAAACGAATGAAGCCTTCAGCTCTAAACTTTTACAGAAAAGTAAAGATGGATTACTTTGCTTTTAGGAACCTCTGGTCTGCGGCCACTTTGCTGCTTAAGTGTAGGTAACCGGCTACATATTATGATATATGTATGGTCTCTTAGTGTCCTTATGTCCGTATGTGTGAATCATAAAAGTTGTTTTGGTAGATAAGTAAGGATCTGGTCTCGTATTTCTAATCCCCGGAATGGGCTGTGACGCTGTCCTGGGTATGAAAGCGTATTGTTAGTGTGTTGGTGTTGGCGTTGGCTCTGCTATATGGTTGGTCACCAGTAAACTTTTCAAGGAGAAAGTCTACATAATATAATCTACACACGGAAGTGAAAGTAGTTTGTAAGCCTTTTAGTTCCTTTCTTGTCTTTGGCAAATTGTAGACTTTTTTAATTCAAACTCTTTAGGTAAAAGGACCCAGATGTACAAGTAGTGATAAGGACAAGGATGCTTAGTGTAAGCTTAACTTTGTAACTTTGGTTTATCTGGAGCGTAGGTTGAGAGTATGTACGCTAGCGCATTGAGATGATATTAAGAAAAGGAGAAAGCCGGGGATAAGATTGAGAAAAGAAGAATGAAAGGGCGAGAGGAAGGAAGGAAGGTGAGTTTGAGTTTAATAATATTATACGTGTGTGTGTGTGTGTGTGTGCGTGGGAGCTCAGTGTTTTTAAGGAAAAAATTCAGTGAGACAAGTTAGCGTAGAGAGGGGAAAAGACAAGAAAAGTAGAAGGCGCGTCATAAGTAAGTAATGGATTGACCCTCTAAAAGCCTTTCAATTTCCACACAAATTGAATTGTGAAGGAGCGAAAGCGACGAACGAGAAGGGAAGAGAAAGAAAAAGACGAAGGGACGGACGGACAGACCGGAGAAAGTAAGTTTGAGAGCTAGAGAGTGAGAGGAAAGTGACAATCGATTTCGATCACTGGATGACCATTGGTCATATCCAAACAAGTCAAGCCAAGCTAACTCTTCCATACACTGAACACTTTTCTCTTTTGGTCAACGGCAGCAGCATCAGACATCACTAGTCACAGAGGATAGCAGAGCAGATCAGGACATGGAAGGATAAAAGTGCGGAGGAGAAAGTGAGCCACAGTCGACTTTCACTTTCAACTGACGGACAGACTGATAGCAAGACAGTGAAAATATATATATACATATTTGTATGAGACAAGAACCTTGAGGCTTCCTCCATACAAAACAACAAAACATCCGACCTGAACCCCCCTTGCCTACAATTCTAAATATGTTATCTACTTATCGTAAAATCGTTAGTCTGAGTGCAAAACGTTCTAGTTTGAAAAAAAGTGAAACATGACCCACTACACTGCCTTTGTTTCTAAGAAAGAGTGAGAAAAGAGCAACTTTTATTTTATATTTTTACTAAAGCTGGTACAAGTAGACCTACCTATGTACCTGAATAGTGTTTCCCTTAAAAAAACAACATATTTTCATTGTGGGTGCCATTATGCAGTAGTGTGTAAAAGCTGGAGCTATGTATAGCTATATATAATTATATTATAGTAATCGTGGAGGTGGTCATATTGGTACTCGTAATAGTGGGGAGCGGTGCCAATGCCAGTAGCATTGTAGTAATGGTGCAGGCTCTGTTCTTTTTATTTTTTTTTGCTTTCTTTTCTTCCTTTTTGCTTTCTCTTTCGCCCTGTTTCTTCTTTTTCAGATGCTTTCTCTTACCTCCCTCCCTTCCTCCCTCGTTCGTCTTACATTTCTCTTCTCTGTGAATCTTTTGCTGCTATTGCTTTTGCTTTTTTTTCCACAGGATCCTAGAAACTTGTACCTTTTCACAATGCACAGCATGAGCTCAACTTTTGACTCTTTACATGAGTTTGTCAAGCCAACCCAAGCCTGGCCGAGACCAGGAGTGATCCAAGGGAGCCAGAGAAAGAGAGAGAGAGAGAAAGGGAACGAGAAGCAATCTTCTCTCATCAGCTACAGAGCTCTCGCTGCATCTCCCAGTATGTACACCCCATGTCTCTATACTTTGGGGAAGAATTGACTAGACGACATTTGATGGCTCTCCTGCTGCTCCTCAGGTCGCCAACTATTTACTCACTCACTAACTCACTCCCGACCCACCAGCCAAGCACTCTCTTCCTCTCTTTCCCTGTATCAACCCCCTCCTATACCTATAATTATAGCCTCTACCTGTACCCCAGCATCTGGCTACACTCCTTAAATATACAACTCACAGCTGAGCAACTCAATAAACCGATCCAATACCAATATCAATACCAAAAAACCAGTCTATATTTTGATACAGTGTGTTGCTGGAGAGGTAAATTGTGTCTCTTTGAAATTTCTTGTGTCAAAAAAACCGAGAAAAGTCACTTTGCTTCTACGCTAATGATATTTATGTATACGTACCTATATGTACCTATGTATAACAATAACTTGGATGGCAGCTTATACAAATTTGTACCTGCAAAGTACGACTATGCTCATGTAGCCACTTTTTATTTTATAACGATGACAAATTTATATTTATTTCTATGAGTTAAATCCTATTCGTTTGCTTTGGTTTCGTTGAGCTGTAGGGACTCAGCACACATTACCTCCTGGAGCTTCTATATACTACAGGGGCTCAGAGAAAAAGGGAAAATATTATAATCCCTATCAATGTATCAGGGAGGAATGAACGTATGTACGGCCATGGGAATAGAGATGGAGGGCAACCCGAAAATGTTGACAGTTTTTAGCATGACTTGATTTTTGTAAGCTTCCTCTATATCCTTTTGTGGGGAGACGTTTTTGTCGTAATGTCGTAAATTGGATTGATATCGTGAGGACGGAGGAGTGCAGGGCCTCATGTCTCTGTGTATCCCACATTTATACAAGGAACGTGTTGAATCAACGATAACGATTACGATTTCCTCATATAAAGAGGCTGTGTATGGAGACAGGTATAGGATGACTGACTATACGGGCTAGTTTATAAATATTCTATATAGGCAGTATGAGGAAACTGCATGGGGGAAATGGAGGCAAATGGTAAATGCAACATTGGTGGGATAAAAATGCAATCAACGTGGAGTACATAATAAATTATTTAGATTGATAGAGATACCTGCAGAGCCGACTTTGTTCGCAACACACACACACACACACACACACACACACACACACACACACACACAGAGCACATAATATATACCTGGTGTACATACGAACACGCGAACACAGGTGCAGATTCCTTTTTAGGAATCTCTTCAATATTAACTCGGGACATTTGGGCGAGTCTGTCTAAAAAGTAAAATCCAAAAAATTAGAAATCCCCTGTGAAATGTTTTGATACTTTTTTAAAGAATTATAACATAAAATTAAAGCTGTAAAAAGCTCAGTCTATTAAGCATAAAAACAAGAAATTCAAAATTTCGAAGCCACGAAACTAAACTATTAGTACGAGCGCAACAAAGCATGAAACTATCGTTTTGGAAACGTAACGGTAATAATATACTTAGTTTTGAATGTTTTTGAAAATAGTAATTTTTAGATTTTTGACCTTTTGAAAGTGTTATTTACAAGTTTTGACAATTTGTAAAGCGTGTTATTGACTAGTTTTGACCGTTTTGAAAAAATGTTATTTACTAGTTTTGACCGTTTTGAAAAAATGTTATTTGCTAGTTTTGACCGTTTTGAAAAAATGTTATTTACTAGTTTTGACCGTTTTGAAAAAATGTTATTTACTAGTTTTGACCTTTTTGAAAAAGTGTAATTTACTAGTTTTGACCGTTTTGAAAAACTGTTATTTGCTAGTTTTGACCGTTTTGAAAAACTGTTATTTACTAGTTTTGACCGTTTTGAAAAAGTTAATTTATAAAATTAAACAATTTTATTCAGAATTCTTTCCATGGTTCGCCAGTTTCTAATAGGTTAAAAAACTTATTAAAATTAATGTTTAAAGAACCTTTTGGAAACGTTTGGAAAATGTTTAAAAAAAACGTTTTCCATGTCGAATTTTAAAAATTACGGACAGTTTAGTACGAACTAATAACAAGCTTAAAACATGTGCTACTTACACTACATTCTCCACTAAGATGGTCAATGACGTCATAAGTGCAACTCCCCCTATTTCGTAGAGATGTATGCTATACGTATATGCTGCTTAATAAACTTACCTTGGAACTGCCACTCGTTCGCATCATGCTCCTACAGGGATGATATTTTACAGTATAATGGTCTTACTGTATTGCTTTTGGAATAGAGTCATGAATAGTAAATTATATGGGAAGGAGTTTGTGGATCAAAATCAAAGCAGAGAGGAGAGAGAGAGGAACTACTGGCTTTTGACTCTGCATTCTGTATACTTAGTGATAGTGATAGCCCCGAGTCTATATTATTGATGGTGCCATTGAGCTCCCCTTGGTCTCTAGCCTAGGCTTCCAGCTCCCTTGGATCTCCTTATGCGCTTGTTACTCTATCTATACCTATAGTCATTGGAGGTGACGGTTGGAGACCAATTATGACAGGGAATGACCTTTTAAGCTAGTTTTGAATATTCCATCGAATTTTAATGACAACCACCTGTCATTCCCATCACATAAATAGGAATAGAAAATACCTGGAAAATACATTCGGCTTTTTTTCTTATACTCTACAGCCCCACTTTGAAATCCAGCTCAAAAGCTCAAAGGCAAAAAAAAATAAAATTCTATGTATCTCTCAGACAAGCACCAGCACCGGAGCCAAACATCTTGGGCGGGTGAGGGCTCTAAAAATACGCTTGATGCAGGGAGAAATGGAGCCGTTGAAAATAGAGTGT
The DNA here is from genome assembly GCA_034695205.1 of Dicyrtoma fusca. Lineage (NCBI taxonomy): Eukaryota > Metazoa > Arthropoda > Collembola > Symphypleona > Dicyrtomidae > Dicyrtoma > Dicyrtoma fusca. The sequence continues at coordinate 29,497 of JAQFZC010001095.1, forward strand.
ATAAAATCAAATTATGCTCCCGCACGCACGTCACCACATTTTATCAGTGGATGGCACGAAAAAATTATTTTCAAAAACTATTTTTTTATACACCCTGCAGGATAAGAGAGAGAGATGGAGAGAGAGAGAGAGAGAGAGAGAGACAGAAAGAGAGAGAGAGAGAGGGAGTGACAGGGCTTGAAGAAAGAAGATTCATGCTGTAAGGATGTGTGCATGCTTGAACCAAATTACTAGAAAAAAAGAAGCTCAAAAACCAAAAATAAAAGTTTACAAAAATGTAAAAAGAGGACCCACACTCTAAACGTTTTTGAAACGCAGCGCAGGTAGACAAATTCTTGGCGAGATTAAAAGCTGTCAAAAAGATTTTCTTTAATAATAGAATTTTAATACTTTATTTGCTATTTTATCAACTACTCCTTTGTTTAGTGCTTTTTGCCTTGAAACACTTGAAAGTGTGAACACTAATTTTAAATACAATCCTTTGTTAAGGGATTAAAGAAATGTGTGGGAGCCATCCTGGGTTTTTGGTTCGCGCGGTATTTTAAGCCTTTTTGCGTTTTAACCCTTTGAATTTCTTCCCAATTTTTTTCCCACACATAGGTACCTATACACCTGTATAGGTACCTAGGTAGGCACACACATCAAAAGGACGGACACGATGGCTTATCCCTACCCCTTTGTAGACAATGCTAGTAAGTGAAAGGAAAACTGACCAGAACAATGTTCTCAAGTATTTGATAAAAAATGTTGAAAAGGTACATATTTTTTCCCCGTCTAGAAATAGTTGGCAAAAAACATTCCTTGATTTCAAGTTCGAGTTGAGTCCAAAGTGGAATCAGTCAGTTTTGTTCTGTACAACTAGTTAGTTCTCAAGTGCCACTCTGTAGACTTGAAGTGTTCTTTGTTAAGTGTGTTTTGTTTTTTGTCAAAATAAAATACAATATTAAAAAGCAAACAAAAATGTTGCTCCAAATTCTATTGATTTGTTTCATTGCTACTCGAGCAATCAGAGCAGAGGACCTTTCACAAGGAGCGTAAGACAAAATATTTATAATGTGTAAAGTACAGTTGTTCTTTTTTTTATTATTTTTTTTAGTAAAAACAAACTTTCGGTATAAATTTTAATAATTAATCGAAATTTTGAATCATTTTTACAGTGAGGGGACTAACGTAGAGGTTTCGAAAGGGTATCAATTTTCGACACTGATTGACTCCAGTGGGAAGCCAGCGGGACAGGCGTATGCTTACTTGGGTGGGAAATTGACGCAAGTTCCCCCAACGCCTTACTATGGAGGAGACGTGAGTTTTTTTCAAAAATTTTCAAAAGATTCAAAAGAAAAGATATATTTTTCAAGATCGTTCATTTCTTTACAAAAATTTCCCTTTATCACATTATTTCCTGGTACTATGCATATATGCATATAGCTCCTATGGTTTTTTAAAAAAAATATTTATATTGTAAAATGAATCATGTACGGATTTCCTTTTGAAATGTGTGTGCATGAAGCTAGTGGAGAGATAAGGGGAAGGTAAATAGCTCCATGGAAGAAAAAGTGAAAGGGACAAAAAAAAGGATGATTTAAAGTGACATGTTTTTGTTAACTGTATATGTTCTGTGTGTGGTTCTTGTTCCCCCCTCGGATTTCCGATTTTTCGGATTTTCGGCTACTGTAGGTGTCACCCATGTCCTCATCAGGTTTATGGTTGAGCAATGTGACAGCTGTCACGTACTTTGTGGCGGGTGTGATAGCGGCTCTATCCCTCTGGTACATTATTTCTATTCTGGCCGTCCCAGAGACGAGGAAGAGTGGCAGTAGCGGGCCGGCTCCCGATTTGTTGGAAGGCGATGAGAAATCCACTGCCGGTCCACTCAAAGAAACTAGTGAGAAGGCCAAGAGTCGACGACGAAGAGCCATTCGCCGGGTAAATACTATATTTCACTACCTATCATTTTTCCGTAGCGGGACTTAGCAGGCAAAATGACGTTTCTTTCTTTATATGAGCTTCCATAGATGCAAACTGTTATTTTTATGTGATTTTGAAAGCACTTAACCTTTCGAAACGGTAATATATCCTGTTTTACACATACTTGAAAAGACTAATTTCTTGTTTTGACCCTTTTAAAAGTGTTAGTTGCTGGTTTTAACCTTTTTGTAAACCCTGATTTCTTATTTGGACCATTTTTAAAAGTGTTAGTTGCTGGTTTTAACCTTTTTGTAAACCATAATTTCTTGTTTGGACCATTTTTAAAAGTGTTAGTTGCTGGTTTTAACCTTTTTGTAAACCCTGATTTCTTGTTTTGACCTTTTTAAAAGTGTTAGTTGCTGGTTTTAACCTTTTTGTAAACTCTGATTTCTTGTTTTGACCCTTTTAAAAGTGTTAGTTGCTTGGTTTAACCTTTTTGTAAACCCTGATTTCTTGTTTGGACCATTTTTAAAAGTGTTAGTTAGTAGTTCAAACCTTTTTGAAAACGCTAGTTTCTAGTTTTAACCTTTTTAAAAAGTGTTAGTTACTAGTTTTGACCTTTTTAAAAGATAAGTATGGTCAGTTTTGCCCTTTTTGAATAAGTTGTACTGTAGAATAAACACACTTTTGCAATGCATTCTTTCCATGGTTGATGGCTTCGCAGTTCCGAATAGGTTAAATTGGTATTAACACCTTTTTGAAAAAGGGCAAAATGCATTATTTGTGTGCTTTTGAAACGGTTAAAAAATGGCCCCATACTTTTTTTATAGTAGAGTTTCATCTTATTACACATTTTTGAAAAAGGTCAAAATATCCATTAGATGCGTTTTAAAAAGGACAAATTCTACGCCATTTTTACGCCTTTTACAAACAGCCAAACTAGGTAACGCATTTTTGAACGAGGGTTAAATTCACTTTTTACGCTTTTTTAAAACATAATGGAAATGATGGGAAAAGTGAGAAATGTCAAAATTACACGTTTTTTGAAATCTTAGATAAAGTTCTGCCACTAAAATGTGAGGTGTATTTATAAAAATTAGAAATCTCAATTGCTATTTGCTTCATTAGAGTTTAGCGTGTGTGATTGTTGTGTTTTTTTGTGTTTGTTTCTATTTTTTTTTGGTTGAGTTATTTTGCCTCTTAAATCCTGTGATATTTCATCAAATCAAGTGTCTACTTGCATATCTTTTCCCTCATTTTGTCGGTGCTTCCTACAAATTTTACACTTCCTTACCTTCATTGCATTGGATTTTGGCGAGCTCTCTCTTTTACCCTCTCCGCAAGGACTCTGGCTCTCAATCTCTTTGGAAATTCTTTACTTTTACTTTCCCACTCAATATATTATATTTCAAAATTTTTCACACACTGTTCACACACACACACACACACAGGCAGACACACGCCCCACAGTTTCAAATTTGAAATATAACTTCCACAACATGTATGATAACAAATGACGAGTACATAAATCAAGGGCTGCTACTTGGTTCTGGGTTTGTTTGGAGCTTATTTTTATTTTTTCCAATATTCCAATATGTCTCTTCACTTTTCTCCTGGCGTTGTAGTTTCTTATCGTTGTAGACGAACCAACCACCTCCTCTGCTTTTCCTTCCTTCCGTCCGTCCGCCATTACCAACGAACTAGTTGCTTTTCAAAACCAACGTACCATAACTTAATACTCGTCGGTCAAATATATAGATTCTGCACGTATATTTATATTTTCTATACCGATCAAAGTGTGCTCTTGGCGAAGAAGCAAAATCCCTGGCGTATAGATTTTACTAGGGATAGTGTAAGTCTAGGTTACGGACTTTTCCTCCACAAAATGAATTTTTTACGTGCTTTTGAAAAGTTGCAAAATGTCCTAAATTATATGTTTTTGAAAGGCACAAACTGTCCAATTTCCATGTTTTTTAAAAGGTGCAAAATGTCCTATTTACTGTTTTTCAAAAAGGTGCAAAGTGTCCTATTTACTCTTTTCAAAAAAGGTGCAAAATGTCCAATTTCCATAATTTTGAAAAGGTGCAAATTGTCATGTTTTTATATTTTTGAAAAGGTGCAAATTGTCATATTCACTCTTTTAAAAAAGGTGCCAAATGTCCTATTTACTGTTTTCAAAAAGATGCAAAATGTCCTATTTACATGTTTAAAAAAATCACAACGATGCTGGTGAATGAATTTGGCAATGCCCGACTGCGGCCGGCTAAGTACCTAGTTTAAAAGAAGTTGGTTCCGCCTACGCACTCCACTTAAAATGCTATGCCATATACATAATACATCGTTAAAGAATCAAAATAATAGCCATTTTGCTCCTTCAGTAACAATATACCTACTGTCGCCATCATAAATCATCATTACATTACGCATCTTGCTCAGTTCAAAAAATACTATCTCAATTTCTCCCAAGGTGCAAAACACTCTATTTTCCCAAACTTTCCCCATGCATTCTCTTCACCGATACCGATCCTATAGACATCCCTACAAAAACGGGAAAAAAAACTTGAAGGAAATATATAGTCTGTTTAACTCTCGTTGAAAATCGAATTTGCTTTTATTATTTTTTTGAAAAATGTATGTGTTGTGTGTAGTTGGAATGATTTGCAGTATAAGGGGGCATATGTGTGTGTAAAGTGTAAATAGGTACCAAATGCAGGTATAGTTGAAAATGTTGACTTTGGGATGGGTGTGTATGTGTGTGTGTGTGTGTAGCTGTTGCTTACGTATTAATGGGGGCTCTGTGGGTGTGTGTGTGTGTGTGTATGTAAAGTCTAGTGAGGTGGACAAGTTTGCTTCTTGACTTGGCTGGGCTTGGATTGCTCACACAGAGAAACTTTCTCGGTCTGATTTTAATATGAAAAAGTAAACGAGACTGCATACTTGCATACATTGAGAAAGTTGAAAAACTTTTCTCATTATTTGTTGTTTTTTTTCTCTTCTTCTTCTTCTTCTTCTTGTCCCTGGCGTTTGGCGTTGGCGTTGGCTTCGGCTTCGGCTTTGGCTTTAGTGGC
>JAQFZC010001096.1:0-34468 GCA_034695205.1 Dicyrtoma fusca
TGAAAATTAGTCTCTAGTAAGAGATTTTTGGAGAACGACTGATCTGCCTAGCGAACCAAGAAGGCGAAGCCTTCTTGGTTCGATATTATCATTCTTGTTATGATAAATAATTAATTATGATAATAGTAGTGTGACCTGGAAACCCTTGTGTGTAAATTTTACGGGGTTTGAAAATGTCAATGTGGAGCGCTTATTAACGACAGTTGAACTCTCCTCTTACTGGCTGAAATGTTACTCAAACTCGGTTTGAATGTTAGGTCCAGAACAAAACACTGCTTGCTGTAGCCAAGGACAAAATAACCAGGATTGCCATTAATCGGAAACGAAATAAATTGTATGCCAGCGAAACATGAGCGAGCAGTGATTCCCGTCGAATAAATATTTTGTTTAATACTTTAAATACATACAGTAATGCTAGAATAATAATACGCGAAATGTTTGTTGTTTAGATAGAATTCTGGTCTGAATATTCTTAATTTACGTAGGTAGATATGCGGTTATGCATAAATATTATGTTTATAAAATCCTAGCAGTCATATTAGATGTAGATTTAAGATGTGATCAAGGCTGCCCATTTTGACACCTTCTGCAGTCTTTATAACTTTTTGTTTGTTGGTGATTTGAAATGAATTCAACTTCCAAAGTATTATTGGACATTTGCCTAATTTAATGGCATGTAGTTTATAGGTATGCTTGTTTGTCCCGTCCTTCGCTAAGTCGTCTTATTAGTATCATACTTAAGTTTTCCTTTAAAGCTCAAAATGTATCGTTATATTAGCATATACTACGCACGGGGGTACTATTTTTACTTACAATTTAGCTTTATCATTTTGCTGTGCAGCAGTGCTGAATTGTAAGAGCTTGGACTTTGGACCGATTTGCTTTCATCTGCTTGGAATGATTTTGAGGTTGATGCTTGTACTAAAAATGTGGGATTTTAAAATTAGGGTTTTTAAGTGGCAAAATCTTGCCACTATGGGATCGAATACAGAAATCGAACCCCTGCTGTAGACCACCTATCAGGGATGCTTCCTACTTTAATGCTAATGTAGCTTAAAATCATTCATTGTAAGTTGTGTAAATAGGTACACATGCCAGTGGTAGGTTTTTACATGTTACGCGTACCACTTGTGTATTATCTGAACGTTGCATGATGCTTTGTTGCGTATATGTAGCTGCACTTGGTGGGAGTCGCAGCAGTTCAAAGAATTGTTTTGCAGCTCGTGTGCCACGACTGTCTGAGGGCTGGACCAGAGCTGAACATGGACAACGTCTCGACATAAACTTTAACAGGAATGTAAATATTACGAGTCCATCCAATTTCGAGAAAAGCGACGAAGAGCCGTCTAAGAGCTTAAAAGATAGAATACGCATGTTTAATGTCTTAGCATCCGCTACTCAGTCACTGCAGTCACAAAACAAAGTTCCCTTCAAGAAAACTGTAACTTCCAAGAGATTCTCAACCCAGCCAGTAATTTCAACCACTCGGCTTCTGTTTGGTGAATGTAAATTTTCATGCAAGTTTTTCTCTAATTTAATTTTAGTCATCTTTGCTCATTCTTACATATATGTAGTGCATGGTGTTTTTGTTCACATTGTTCACACATGTGCAAGCGTCTTACATTGAATACGATATGCTTAGTTTTTTTTTCGTGACTTTACTTAATTCGTTTGATTGTAGAAGCATTTTTTTTAAATTTTAGGTATTGTGTATTGCGTCTAGCTCTATATGAAACGCATCTGTCCAAAGTTTTATATTTTGTGTACATTTGTCGTTTTTACTACTCTGTGTACATACCTACATCATTTTATTTTTCTGTTGCAATGCGCTAATGATTGATTGCTTACATTTCTTCAGTACGTTCAAATCGAACAGAGTTGAATTTTTTCCCCAAACTGTATACATAGTCATTTGTAATCGTCGGCTGCTTGATTGATTTTTAAAGCATTGAAGGACATGCCAATTAATGCCAAGTGCAGTGTGTGGCTGAATTTATGTGGCATAAAAAAGTGCGGCAGTAAGTTTTAACTTAACCGTGAAAAAATTCAAGCGATGAATTATCAATAATCAAACAGCTTAATTTGCTGCTAACAACTACCTAGAAGAAAATTATATCAGTACTTTTGACATTAGGAGAAATTAAATTATAGGCTACGTATTATTCTTATTATTTTGTCACCATTCTTAGAACGTCCTAGTTACTTTTATGGCATAGAAGAATTTTCCCATTTAGTTATATATATAGTGTTCGTGTTGTGCTATAATGGAAAATGATGTTATAATATATAAAGCGAATTATATGACTATACATTCTGTTGTGATAATATCAGTTCTATTAGTTAGGTTAGGCTGCCCTCAGAACTTGAAATCGTGTATAGGCACATGCATTTGTTTGTGCTCTGCGCATGCATCTGTAAATAATAATAACTCGTCGGATCTGATAGTCATGTAGAGAAATGTAGATGTGAATTTTTAACAAAAAAATTAAACTTTAGGTTCAGGTTAGTTAGAGTTACAAAAAAAACTAAGTTGTAAATCCATGAGCTTCTGCTGTGGCGACAGTAATCATGTAAAGGAATACTTAACTTCTAGGCCTGTGATATATCCCATGATAAGATTGTGCTCGCACTCATAATCATCAAAGTAGTAGCATTGCCTACTCAAATAGAAATGCAACTGGTGTTAATCGATTAAAAAGCGTAGAATCACTTACAATTATTATATTTTTCATAGGTGAAGCTACATCAGGTTTACCTACTCACACTGTTGATGGTATTTCGAGTTCTAAGCCTAAGAAAACAAGGATTATGACTGGTTCTACTATTGAGGATAAGAAGAGCACGGTCAGGGATGAAGAAGGCTACAATGAGAATGAATCAGAGTGGAGCGAAACTAGCCAAAGTTTGGATGATATATCTGAGGGCTCGAATTCTTCGGCTCCCTGTAAGAATAAGCTGAATGAAGATTTTAATTCCTTTCAAGAGCTCGCGTCTGAAACACTAATTAACAAAGCTCGCCTTAAAAGTTGTTCAAAAATGCCCGAAAAAGTCCTTACTCTCTCCGACGACTTGTCCAGCTCATCCAACGATGAAGCTAATTCCGATTTCGTCAAAGAAGAGTTTCATTGTGGTGACTCCACGTGTTTGTCGGATCCCTTCAGGTTAGTAAAGTGTTACTATTATTCATCGTAAACGAATTTATTTAGTTTAACTACATCAGTTGGGCATCGAGGCATGAAGCTACTACATCAGTCAGTATATTATGTATATTTTGTAAGAATTTTTGAATTTATAATCTGATCGTGTGAAGTCAGTTCAAATCAGCGACGTGAATGTTTTTGTGTATTTACAAAATTAATGGTTGAATTATTCAATAATGAGAAGGAGAATTGTTAGCGTAGTAACAAAGAACTGTAATCTTAATGTCAGATCTTAAGGAGGACTGTTCAGCAGTACAGTGTACAGCAAGTCCCTACTTTGTTCTGAGCTCCCTGTAATTTAACGTATAGCTTTGGCATTCGTTTTCCCTTGTTCTGCTATATTCTTGTGCATAGGGACATTGTTGGGCTGTCCTTGCTTATTTATTACCCATTATTATTTCATGTTTTCACTTATTTTTATATATTATAAATACGTCTTTACCATTATTTGTGAGGCTTTGGCTTCAAGATTTAGACATGGATAAAGTAAATGACTACAAAGTAGGAGAAGGACGCATGGATTTTTGTTTTGGTATATATATACATACTCATTCTCTTGTCTGAAACGTGATAAACTTCCATACTATTCACATATCATCATTTCCATAATAGAGGCATTTTTATTTTTATTCTCAGCAGTCAAAATCAATTCTCACTCAGCCCAGTTAAATGATGCCAAGCCATTTTATCATTTGCGGTGTTTTAATGATCTCGTCAGAAGTGGACGGATTGGGCATTTAGGTTTTCATTATTATTTGCAAATATAAAAAAATGCAAAAGTATATATATATACACTTAGCTGTCGGGGACAAAACGATTTAGATAATATATATTTAATATGAGTAGTTCATCAGCTTGTTGCCTCTATTAATGTAGACCTCGATTCATTTTCATTTCATTGTAATTTCCATTAGCTTGGTGGTTCATTCGTGCATTTAAAGTTTCCTTGTGGATTATTAATTTTATTAATACATCAATAGCAATTTTATACTAAGGTATATAGTATATATGTGTGTGATAACGGTATTTGTAACGATAGTCTTGAAATTGAACTACCTACTGCACTATGGAGACGTAAATAATTCTCCAAGTATTATTATTGTCACTTCCCTTATTGTTCACTGTCAGTGATTGTTGCAGTAGTATTGTGTTTAATTAATTGTATTTTTTTTCATCGTGCAGACACAGCTAGTGTGGATTAGAACAGGAAGCTTGATCTATGCGTCATAAAACTTGATTCGCTTGCTGTAACATCTTCAAATAAATCTGTCAGTTAGGGCTTTTTTGTTTTGTGTGTATCTAGAAATGACTCGAGGCACCACGTTTTACCTCTTAATGTTTATCGGTGATACAATGCATTCATAACTAAAGTTTACAACTCGTATAAAAAATTTAATATCCGTATTCAGCGTATATTCAAAAAAAATTAAAATTGATTTTTTCTTCCTAGTATTCATTATATAATTATTACAGATAGACATGAGAATGAGGCGATCGTAAAGATATGATATGCATGCTTACTAGTTTAATCTGTAGTACTTGTGGCTTAGTGCAGTCTTCCGCAAATGATTATGCCTCATGCCGAGGCTGTGGATGAATGTGTTTTATCTTGTAGTTGTATAATTAGATATGCCATAACATTGGGGTCGTAGGTACCCCGTTCCGGTTATTGAATGAAAGGTCTCTACACAGTCTAAAAAGTTTTTTTGATAAATTTTGAAGATGCATAAATTTGACTGTGTAAACGGAATTCAACGTAAGTACTACATACAACACACTTACTGCAGTGATACCCCCTGCTCACCTCAAATAATAAAGATTATTGATCTTTGTTCATTATGATCTTTGTTGGTGATTATTATTTTTGCAGGTAGGTGAGTGGATAGTGGATACGTACGCATACATTGTGTAAGGCCGCGAGATATAATCTTACCGTTACTGAATAGGACAGAGATAGTGGATTAGTGGGAACGATAGGGAGCAAGGGATAGTGGTAGTATAGGCACTTCTCAGGATAAGGAACAGAGTGGCTGAGCTGAGGAGCCTATAACTTTTGTATCTCTGTTACTGTTATCCAAGATTCCTTAATAAGCGATATTCGCGAGTAAGTGTTATGCGTTCTGTTGTCTTATGACCACGTGCGTCTATGCTTCCACTGGTGCCTTTAAGACCACCTAAATCTCCATAATTGCATGCCTAAAAGTTATTTACTGTAAGGTCCTGTAAGTTTATTAACGAATGAGCCTGTTGTGTGTCGATGGCAAGCACAGACACATACTCATTTTGCCCATGGTATTGTTTGCATGATGCGGCCAATGCTAAAGTAATCTTACTACAACTAGCAAGGTAGACAGACAGACAGATGGTAATGTAGATGTGAACGTGTGGACGTCCGTGTAGAGATACATGTGTTTGTTGTAGTAGAGGAAAAAAAAGAGTTGTACTAGCACCGTTCCACCTTTCGCCTCTCTCATTTGGTCTTGTCTCTCGTAGATTCGTCTGTGTCCTCGTACCTCTACTCGACTCTATCCAATTCGTTGGTAATGAGACGACTGAGTCTCTGTGGTATAGAAATTCCCCTACAGAATGCCTGCAAAGTTTGTTGCAAACAAAGTATTTTTTCCCCTTCCTTCAGTTCTGGCTGTCATTGATTATGGTGAGTTGATTGTGTAAAGACGAGGACGTTATTTTGCTTCAGTCCTGTGTCACTTGCCTTTAGAATTAGACGTGAGAGGAACCAGTCCGACGGTAGCTCATTGTCATTTGCTTCTTGCTGCCTTGCTGGATTTAATTGCTTACAACTTGTGGTCACAGACAAATCGAATCTCTCTGTTTTATCAACTAATCAAGTTTATTATCACCATAAGGTAGCAGTGTTACTCGAGTGCCGTCGTTTACTGTAAATCTCCGACACTTTTTCAATTGGTCCCGATAAATGGTGTACTGTAATGTTCATTAATTCAAGACTTGAAAATAATCCTAGTACTTACCTATCACTACAGTATTGCAGTGTAGCGCATTGGAAAGGACACACATTCTGAACTTGAACTGGAATTGTGGGCTAAAAGTTTGGGGTGTACGCGATTCTTATTGATTGGACGGATGGTGCTGATGTGTGCAAAAACGCACTCGAATTATTGATTTTAAGAAGTGAGTGGATCGGTTTATTTCAAGGACAAGGAGAAGCTCTTGACAATTTTGCGTCTGGTCAGAGAGTCGGAGTCAGTAATTTATTGTTCTCAGTGTGTCTTGTAGTAATGATCAAGATGATGATGATTATAGTTCACATCGTTCACGATCTTTGATTAATGATTATAGCGTACGTTACTAGATGAGAACGTATCGGCGTATAACATAATAATTAGTCACTTAGTTCGTACCCAGTTCTGTGCTCAGTTTGTTCATGCATCCTAATTAATAAAAATTCCTGCGTACTGATCCTAAGTATCCTTCAGGTTGAGATCAGTGCATACATTTTAATGTGAATTCTAGTGAAAAGTTACAGTTCTGTGTGGGCTGAGGCCTGGAACAGCTATTCGTGATCGCGTTGACACGCACAGGCGAGATTTTTAAATCGAATACTTTCAATCACAGTTTGTTGGTATGAAATTAAGAACTTTGTTATCGTTTTATTATATTGTTATGATAATTTATTTATTTTTAAGTGCGCGCTCACTGCTTGAAAATTTCATAACTCGCTTTATTGTTCTTGCGTTATGCACCTACATGATCTTCAGTGTTGTAGGTAGCTGTACCTGTATGTACGTTGAAGTATGTAACAGGAAATATGTATACAGTCATCATTTTTTCTCATTCTACTACTGATTGATTTTGCCATTCTGAAATAATCGTTAACAGAATAACTATTCTGGTATTTCTGGTCTCTGTGGTATCGTTAATGTATGAATCAATCGAAAATATGATGCTACGACGATACGAGATTTCTTAATCAACTTATTCTTTTTTAGTTAGTCTTTGTAAGTTTTATTGTAGATTTATTATCTATATGTATATGAAACCCAAGTATAAAGTACTGTGTTTCTCGGTTAGAGTTTTAAATCACTTTTGGGGCATCAAAGCGTGAGAAAACATTTAATTGTGTATACAAAGAAGCATAGGTAAGCTGTAATAGGCGCTACAGCATATAACATGAACGCTCTAATGAAACGCATGCCTTTTTGTTGTGCCCAAAAATCGAGAACAGGATGTGCTACATTAGACTTAACTGGTATTCCTCTCGTAGTTATGGGTTTACTCGTGCTAGCTTGCGTATCAACGTGATGCTCAAGCTTTAATAGAGATATATATACATTTTTAACAAGGAAAGGCATTCTGTGCTATCTTGGCTTTACGCACGTTAATAAAAATGTACTAATCTTACGAGTAAGAATTGTGAAGACTGCAGTTTTGAGGAAAGGGCTAACATGACAGACGCATCAGCGTAATCTTAAATGCTCTGAGAACTTTCCCATTTTTGTATTTATTTTTTTGTGTGTAGTTAAACGTATTGAAGGATAATTGCTAGAAAATTACTCATTCTTTTCTGGTACAATTTTTCAAGAATAATTTGGCGAATCAAATTTTAGTCTAGTATCTGTGTAATTTTTCTTCGTGTATTGTGGACATTTCGCAGATTTTTTACTTTCTACTGTGCAGGTATGGGTCGGGTATAACGGAATTAATGACATTGTTTAGCATTTCTGGTTAATAATACATATAACATACGAACCTACATACCTACCTAATAATGGTGTATATTTTGTAATTCCGTGTACTTACGTGCATAATCCACCTTGCCCGGTCTCCCGACTAAATTACTTATGGAAACAGTGACGTAACTTGCGATTTGCGATGCAACATAGCAATTTGAATCGTAATGATATGAAAATAATTCTTAGCCGAGATGCTGATTAAGAAATCTCATTTGTAGTGAGCTCTGAGCTAGGTAATAATGTATCGGTTATAATTCATAATCATCCCAGTTTACTCACAGCTTATAACGTATAATGTCGCGCATCAGCTTTAAGCCTGTGCGGCAGTGAGTATTGCGTTAAAGCTTCAATCCGTTTTCACATCACATTTTGCGAGCCTGCGGTGGTTTTCCTGAGCTCGACTTAATTCCTTGATCTTGATGTGCGTACACCTTGTACATAAATGTGGTCTGCTTTTGAGCTGACAGTGAGAAGCTGACGTTTATAAATAGCATTAGGAAGGCTCTGAGATGTTGTAACTGTTTATAATTATTTGACTGAGTACGGATACAAATGAAATGGGAATAATAAACAAGGAATAATTGAGTGCGGCATTTGTAGGACATTTGTAAGCGAAGTCATTTAGTAGTGCTATTGAGGTAGGTAGGTAGTACGAAGCGCTCGGTCTTCATGTGCTCCTTTATTCATTTAATTAAACTGGTATGTGTAATGCAGAGGAGCTAACAATACGATGCGTGTAGCTGTATTTAGTTTTTGAAGCTCCCTAAGCTTTGAGTCATTTTAATTGTGAAATTAAGAGGCATGGGTTACGGGTGTCATTTTTATTGCGAAGGAAAATGGCAGGACGGGGGGTGAGCAGAGTGTGATGAATAAACGTGTACATGCAAGGAGCATCGAATTGCGACAATAATAATGTGATTAAATTATTAAATTGAACGCTGTACGTACTCAGGCTTGCTGTTGTCGTGTGAATGAGACACCCAGCCCTACAGTAATTGAATTTGTTGTAGTAACGTGTTTTATATACATCCGTTATAGATCATGCGTGGCTTGTATTTTATACAAATGTATTCCGCACTTGTTTGTTGTGTGCAGTGTTAGTGCGTGGCATAGATACAAACGTAAACTTTAGAAATCAAGCTGTGTGATGTGATGCAGTCATCCTTCAATTGAAAAAAAAGAGGTGAACAAAAAAGTGTCGGAAGAGCAGCAGAGTTAGTTCGTACATCTCAACTCGCAGAATCGTTTTCCTGATTCTATAAAAAACTTCTAATTCTCGATTCTCGAAGTCAAAGGCCTGTCGTGTACTTGGTAGTAATCCCTATCCTAAGTTTTGGGCAACTATGCGTGTCACTCAGATTTGTAAGACAATCTGTATAATAAAGCCCGTAATTCTAAGAAAGCAGTCATAATAATATATTATTAAATGGTTACCTATGTTAGTTTCAGATTAAGTCCATGAGGGTTGCATGTTGCATCCTACGGGTAAAAATTTTAAAAATGCATGCGTTCAGAAGTTTCCAAACACAAATGTAACAATAAATGTGATCTCGCAGCCACGCTTTGATTTAGGTGAATTAACAATGCATGACTTTTGCTGCTTATTGTGAAGTCAGGTCATCATAGAGTCGCGTCGGTGCGACAATAGTAAGAATGAGCCAATGTTATTTCGTGTAATAGCATTACATAGGTGTACTTGTAGATCGAAATGTTTTTCTTGGTAGTGTCGCTCGAAGTTCATATGCTTCTGATAATAATGGCTTAGACTTTTGTTGAATTTTTATCATTTTTAAAATTAAATTTTTACTTTTACACCCCGAAATTTGTACTTGAAATCGGGTCTCAGTCAATGAAATCGACAGTCAAATCACGAGAATAAAAGATGCCCACATGTAAGCGAGTGAGGAAGATCTAGTAAGCTGATTTTAGCTATAGCTATAGGTATTGTAGGAACCTTTTAGGTCGCTAGAGAGATGATGTGTTTGCACTTGGTGTTACCTTATGCGTAACGAGGTAGCAAGTGAGAGACATTTCGGTTTATATTCTGTATTTTGATACACTACTGTATTTGGTTGTATGGGCTAACTTGTAGCAAATTATGTTTATTTACATTTGACTAATTCATACGAAAGAATTTTAAGTTGTTTCCGTTGCTCAGAATTAATATTCAGCGTAAATAAAATATTGTGTTACGCCTACATGTGTGTAATATGTAGGTTCTGTTAACAAAGATTAAAGTCAGCATACACGCCTACTGTAATTTCTTTCTTGCGTGTGGTAATATAAGTGTGTTCAAGTCAACCCCAACAACGTGTTGAGTGGGACCGTAGGAAATTCAAACCATTTGTTTGTAATGTTGATTTCTTTGTATGGGAAGTTATTGTTTGTTGTTATTGTCTTGTCATATTTTACTGGGATGCACCTCTACCCACAAGCATAAACAAGCGTCACGTAAATGTGGATTAATGAGTTGTAAGTAGTACAGGAAAAAGTGAGCTAATTTCTGGTTTTTAGACAATTTTTTGTCATCTTGGATCTTACTTGAACCCGGTCTTCAGGGTTCATATCAACTGTTACCTGAATTTGAATCTGGTATGAAATTGTTGGTTGGTCGCTGATGGGAGAGAGAGAGAGAAAGATCGTTATTGTTGTTGTTGTTGACTTGTGTGACTGGTAGAAGCGCCAACAATGGACTTGTCTTGATGTGCCAGTCTAATCACTAGTTATTGCCGCGTATGGCTGTCCTTGTTGCTCGCTACTTCTGTACTTCTGCATAGAGGTTGTATTGTTTTATTTATTGCGAAAAAGATTGCATTGGGGTACCTATATCATATGCGTCCAGGGGGCAAGTCCGCCCTTGTAGGAATGACTTGTTGAGAGTCTGTTATTAGTGTAGTTAAGTCCCTATAATTTTATTAATATTAATGGATAGCATTCCAGTTATGTAGATGATGGATACATTCAATTTGAGGAACTGTAGGATCTGTGTCGATTCTTGCAATTTTCTGTGGAGACCATCGCATCGTAAATACGTAGTACTTTAAAATAAAAAGGAGTTTTTGCGTAGGGCAGATCATGGGATTGCAAGCGTGTTACCTCCAGCTATATGTGTACACTACTTAGGTTTGTACTATAACTTATTCACGACATAATTACCAATAAAAGTCGTTAAACTCTCTGTCCTACCTTTGAGTTTCCTCTGTTACTATTGCCGGTGTACTCATACAAAATATTGCTTTAAACGCACATGTTTGGAAACCGTTCGTGATACGGTTATTATGAGCCTTATTCTGTAGCATTGCATAAAGTGTGGGCTTGCACTATGTACGAACATCTGAATATTTAAGTTATTTCGGCATATTTGATTTTGTGTAAAAGAAAAATAATTTATTGTATTTTATAGTTAATAGTGGTTTTTACAGCTAGGAAACCACATTATATTATCTCCCTTCCGATGGTTATCTGTCTTCCTAAAGATATGTAGGCTATTTTTATGAGCTTGTATTATTTGACATTTAGTGATAATCTAGTGGCTACAATCTGAGTAATAACAATACGCAAAATTTAATGGGATAACAACTTGACTGAACAAATGGGAACTGTGAGTTGATTCTAGAAGCGAAACAAACAAGTTTATTTAGTTGCTGAGTCTGCAAATGTTTAGAAACACTTTTTTTATTATTATTATCGTATTAACAAATTTTTTATGATCTTATTACAATTCAAATCCGACATACCTAGTTGGATTTAGAGGCTTGACCGAATCTATATAAGGTAGGTAGCTACTACTTCACAAGTATAAGTAAGATTATTACATAAAACTTATGAACATATTTTCATAAGTTCCCTTATGCCAGACACTACACTTCGATCACTGGTAGTTTTCATGCAATAAGTATCACACTGATCATTGGAAAAAAGTTTTGGAAGGACAATAATGGATACGAATCTGAGGTGCGAGGTGGGCGCTGATAATGCTAGCGAAATGTCAAAAAAGATTTTTAACATTTACATTGCTGATAAACGGGTGCATTAGTGGGTTTTTGCCTCCAATCGATTATGGTAACACCGATTATATGAGTGTCTGAGTTATAAATGCAAAAGTACCTAAAGAAAAAGTACCTACCTACCTACTTTACTGGTCTTACAGTACCGGCTGTCAGTACATAACTGACTAGTATTAAGTGATCGTGTGAACCTTTTCGTTTCTCTGCTTTATTTATACTAAAATGTGGCTTTTTAGTCTGATTTCGGTGAGAAAGGATGAATGATGAGATGTAGCACATAGGTGACTGGTTATCATTATTCATATAGGTATGTTACATTTATGTACAATTTCAACATCCGGTTCTGTTGTGGGTGTAGCATATATCCGTGTTTGCTTTATTTTTGTTTTTGCACTTGGCTGTGGGTAAAGTATTTTTCCTCTTCGATCTGGTAAAGTCTTTTTCGTTTTATTTCAGGAGCATTACGTCAAATGATTTATATAAACACTTGAAAAAAGGAATTTAAGTAATCAAATATTTTTATTTAATTATATTCAATACAAGTTCATCACGTAACCTTGAGTTTCATTGGAGACATTGTTTGTTTAGCCAAGGTTGAAGTCTGAAGCCTGGAAGTTTTTTTGTGAGACTCGCATCGTTCTACGTACATATATATTACATACAAACTCTGGCAAACCTAAATTCATCAGCAATAACTTTTAGCTATTTGTACTGGAAGGTGTTGTTGTATCGTTGTGGTGTAGCCAAAGCGAGATCGTAACTATTAATACCTACAATTTAATTTATTAACACGTTTTATGGACATTCTCTCATTGTAATGTTAGTCTGAAATACCTAGGTAGGGGTTGTATGTAAGGAATAAGGAAGCATTGTAGTATCAGTGCATCTGTGTTTCTTTTGTGGATCTGAGTGGTAGTACTGTAGTTTCAATCTGTGCATTTTTACTTCCGACAGAATTTTAATTATAGTATTCCTTCCGTTCAGATTACACCAAAACTAGTGATCAAATGCTAGAGATGCAGATGTAAAATGTAGTGTGCAAACTTCATGTACTACTATGGTAATGAGTCGTCAAGGTCAGTATAGGAATAAGCCATCCCAAAATGCTTATGACCTAGTATTTTAGTTTGAAGCTCCGAGAGGTAATTCGTGTATATTCATTACTTGCTGCCTGCAGCAACTCTACATCTGTAATATATGCCATGCTAGGTCTAGGCTTTGAGTTTGTACACATGTGAATTTTTGCCAACTCCTGACTCCTCATCTGTAAGTATCGGTTGTTAGTTTTTAGATGCTGAGCTGTTTATGTCATCGTCTGGTTATGCCTGTACGCTGGATCCTCTCTATAAAATTGTATAGTCATGAACGATGGACTGTGTAGGACTCTGTTGAAAAATGTCTCAAACAATTTATACAATAAAATATTCTATTCAGACTTTCAGTCCTCGTTGACTTTGACATTGTATTATTATTCCATTGATTGTGAGAAAATGAGCTGCAACAAGGGATAGTTATAAAATTATTACTAGACATTTATAGCGTCTAAATGCTGTATAGTATAAATTTGTTTATGAATTTATTAAAAATGGCAAAGGTGACCTTTTAGTAGTTGAGTGTGCGTATGTATGTACCGTATTTCCTCTACTAGTTCTCTCGCTTACTATTCTAAAACCTCCTAACATACAAATGGAGGGTGACCCACCAACGCAACGACTAAAGTACATATACATACATATAAAGATGTTTCGGATATAATAATTTCCAACTCACTCGCGTCAGAAGCGCTTGCTATCTCAGACCGGTGCAGTATGAGAGGAAATACTTTAGCTAACTTTATTTTGTAACCATAGTTGTAAGTAATTATTGCTGTTGTACGTGCCGTTTATTACTATCAGCGTCAGCGCTAGATGTGTGTGGTCAGCAATGCATCAAATTTATTAATTTCCTTGGTTGCTAACTGACGTATATTTGCGGGATAGGAGCTAATAATATAACATCATTTATTCCTCTAACAAACATTCTGATACAACAAATAGCTCTTATTTACACTTTTGGTTAGTTACAACTACTTAATTTCATTTTACAATAATGCATTGTTATGAGGGTGAAGGCGAGTGAGTTTCCATTGCTTGAATTCACTAATAATATTATGAGGAAAATAATATTACAATCTATTATTAAATGATAGTTTATTTATATTGATGCAATAATAACCAAATGTAAATCTCAAACAGTAACTGAAGGAACACAGACATACATAAGTTGATATGTTGATATTCATATCGACTGGGACCAAATCCGTGCTCCTAAATTTCGAATGTGTTTGTTGGCGTTTTTTCTTGAAACCCTTTCATTTCTTGTTGAATTTATCCAAAATATTTATAGTTTATTGTTTATCATTTTACCAAGACAGGTTAGTTTTTTTTTTTTTGTATTGGGCTGCATTAGCATGTGACAGGTTAGTTAGCGCTAGGGTGGCCATACTTGATATAAAAAGGTAGGTAGTTTGTCATGTCTTGCTAACTTGGATTAGCGTAGAATTTTGTTGCTTTGTTGATATCTTGAGTATTTTAGTTAGTAGTTTAAATTGATTAAGTGACAATATTACAGTTTTTGGTATTACTTGTAGTGAATACACGCCATGGTTTATATTTTCTGGATCTTGTATGATTCTTGATTTGTATTAAAATAGTGCTATACTATAACAATATGTACTAGTACAATCCAGTGGCACGGCAATGGAAAGTAACACCTCAATTCCTGTGCTAGGGACGACAGTGGATGACAAAGGTCAGTCTTGTGATCCTAGTCTTTTTCCGAATAACCTGAAATTCCAACCGTGGTACAGATACGGAAGTATTAGTAGCAGCAAGCACATGCAATAGCTTTTTTGCAAGCATGGAGTACAAACAAAGTATTTTGAGCTGGGGCATGCATCTTTTTAGCGTTTGCCTTAATTATTGAGCAGGTAAAATATTTGACCTCATGCTTCTAAAGAGTAGGCGGATTGGAATAATCGGGAAAAAATAACGATGGTCACTGAGGGGGAAAGTCTGTTTTTGAAATTCAATTGAAAATATCGATTGTTTAGAGGCAAAGTGACACGTATCTAATTTCCATTAAAAGCAAAGTGACTCGTTTCCACTCCCGCTGTCATTATGCAGCTAACATATAGCAGTGCTACACTATTGTTTAAGGCGGAATTACTGCTCCTAATGCATACGCGTAGATAGTTGGCAAATAGTTGGTGCAACTGCATTTAATACTACGTAATAATATGCAGTAAATTTGTGATAGAGGGCAGAAGCAAGGTGGCTTAACGAATATGCATACGCATAATTCTAACGTGAAAAGTGAAAATAATAATAAATTGTCCTCTTGTTATATTTTAGTTGTGTAAAACGAAAACTAAGCAAAAGCTCCAGTGCCAACTCCATGATGATGTCACCCGAGTCTGACGTAAATTTATTTCAGAAGGGGAAAATGAATCGAACAAGTATAGCGGACAAGATTGCAGCCTTACAAACGAATAGTGACATTGGTTGGAAAAAGAGAGTGACAAAAGTTAACCCGGACAAAGAGAAGATCATACCCACGGATCAAAATGACAATGTTGAATTTAAGAGAAATAATAAGGTAATGAATGATTTTTTATGAAATGACCACGTCAATTTAAACTCTAGTTTACTCCTGGTGAATATTTTATCCCCCAGTAATGACTGGACAAAGTTCATGCTCGAAGACTACTGGGAAATGTCTTTTAAGATTATTTCAAAAGCTGAAATATTAGCTATTTTGTTGCCATTTCGTCTGACCGAAATGTTTCCATAATTCCCTATTTAACCCTTTTGTATTTGCTTGAAAAAAGAAATAGTTTTCGCCTTTTGTGATTTCGTCATTTTTGGTCTTCGCCAATTCTGTGTTTTGTCTCCATCAAGAGCAGAATTGAATTTTATTATTTTTTTAAATTTAATTTTCCAAAGTCATAATCAATTCGAGTATCTTGAGGTGAACATAAGAAAAGATTTTCTTGTTATTTCAATAATTAATTTAGAGTAATGCAAATCATAACATTTATTTTTTTTGCATAATTTCATTTACACTGATTTTTTTTTATTACTGTCGTCAGGTTGTTGTAAGCTAATATGTTTAATCTTATTGTGTCTTTGTACTCTAGTACAACAAAATACCGAATGTCTTTAAAAAACCAAAAATATTATCCATATAACCTAGTATGTATAATTAATACGTACATAAGTATTCCACACATGCAGATACGGAGAATTGTACCCTTGCCAGTTCCATTATGTTCTCGTATTGCTTTTGCCTTTCGAGCTAAATACTGTTCTAGTATGAGTAGTATAGAGATTTCTACGGCTCGTATGATGCAGCAATGAATTATACTTTTTTGTTTGGTACGTAAAGCGTCACTATTGTTTCAAAGTGTTGCCTAATTTTAAAATTGTGAAAAATATCTTTGAAGGAGTTCAAGGGAATTGCAAGCAGACTGAATCAACTGGAAAGCTCGCAAGAATCATGGAAGAAACGTGTTGGCGAGAATGACGCCAACATCTTTACCGTCCAAGGGAGATTAGAGAAAGCTGGTAAAATTGTTAAAAACGCTACTGAAGGGCCTACCATTCCACCACCCGATAATAAAGTTAAGGGCATAAAAATGCTGTCACCTCTTCGGTTTCGTAATAAGGCTTCGGAGGGTTCCGACGAAAATAGTAACAGCCCAACGTCTGAAGATTCACAGGAGAATAATGACGCTCCCAAAACACCACCCAAAGTGATTCTGGATATTTCACCCAAGCGTCATAGGCAGCTGTCACGTAAGTAAATACCTAACTAGGTATATCCAAGTAGGTATCTGTTTGATTTGGCAAACATTTATTTTGTGCGTCAACGTATTGTTTCATTACATCCGTATAAATGTACCGGTAACATACAAAACCAGGCAAATATTGACGTACAGATAAATTCACAAAATTAGATGTTATTCGGGTATATTGTAGGATGCATTGACAATATTTGTATAAGTAAGGTGTTTCTTTGCACTGTACGCAGGGTCGGGAACAACATCTAGTGAGTCTTTAGAGGAAGAAAAAGTCACACGGGCTATAAGTCGAAATGACAATGAAACATTTTCAGTGTTTTTTGCCCCAATGCTCCAGTCAGAAATACTATCATGTAAACAGACCAAATCATCTACGGCGACTCGAAGTGTACAAATAGAGGATTCATCCTTCAATGCAATCCAGGTAGAACGGAGACAACTACTAGGAATGCGTAGAAACGTCAAAGCTCCGCGAAATCATACCTGTGCAAAAAATCCAGTCAAGTCCCTTGCTCTTCGAATCCAGGAACAATCTTACGTGGAACTGAGCCCTCAAGTTAGAGAGAAGGAGATGAAGAAGCGAGCTCAGATTGAAAACCGTATGTGATTAATTACTTTTGCAATTTCTAGTAATTTTGTGCAACTTTTGTTAGAGTGTACGCAATAGATTTAATTAATTTCTAAACTAACATAACACTGTAGTTTATACTTTTGGTTCTACTCACTGGCCGCTGACTTAGTTTTGAGTTTTCCATTAAAAATAGCTTAGTGGAGGTTGAATATGTTATTATATTTCGTTTTTAATTGTTGTATTTTTTGTTGTAAAAGCTACTTTACTGCATTATGGGTGGTATTTATAGAGCATGTTTATATGTACAAGCAGTTTGCCTGGTATGAATACTGTCTATGAGTTAATTTATCGATTTTATTTCTGCAAAAAAAAATACTGTTCTGTTTCTGGGATTGACTGTGTTTCTGTATATGTACTTACTTTTACTGGCTGTCGTGACTTTCTGTATGTAAGGATCTACATATGTACTCTAGTGACTATTATTTTGGCTTCTACCCACAATAAAACTGAACTATTTTACTCAAACGACATCGCTTATTAACATAAAAACTGATTAACTATCTCCTCTGACTAACGACATGCATGGCTTGACAAACGTGAACTGTGTGCGCTTAATAACGTGTTGTGTGCTGTGAAGTTTCGATTTCCATTCGATTAAGTAAGTAGATCCATTTCTACACAATTGACACTTTATATGGGCACGCAGTAATGTAATTTATACTTACTGTGCGAAACCAGGATTCCTCTCTTCTTGTGTTCAACTATGCATGGTGCAGCGAAAGTTTTACATGGAAGAGTACCCTGCAGTGCAAGCTCCATGTATCTCGTTATTGTATTTTGAGCTACTTTGCTTACCGGTGGAGTTCATAATTTTTTATTGCGTATTTCGTTTACACTGTATTGGCTGAATTATTGGTGCAGCACTACAACTATGTGTATTTTTTACATTGGTGACTTTGTTTTTCCTCAAAACTAGAACAAAAGAAATGATAGTTAGGCATGATGTATTATAATCTATTTGGGGAAGAGTAACTTGTCGACGTTGGTTAAATATTTGGATTTAAAGCAGAATTTAATTTTATCTGGTCGTAAACACTACTAAACACCAATTAACTCTTTTAACAATCGTAGTCATTTTGGGAAAATAGTGTAATTACGGTAAAACTAGTAAACTAAACCGACGTTATAAATAAATTACAAGGAATGCAAGGCTAATACCGAAACTAATAGCAGTAGAGTGCAACAATGCTTGGGTGAACACTAGTTGAGATGGTTGCTTGGTATGGTACACGATTGAACACTATAACTATGTACGTATGTGTGTAGTGGCAAAAAATGCTCACCTGTCCGTTGAGGCACTTGCTGGTTTAGCAAGCAAAGAAGATTTTACGGCAGTGAAGCTCAAGAAGGCTGGGGACGAGCTAACTAAAAAGGAGTATCCTCATCCAATGTTAATTCGCATTAAGGGAAAACGGCAAGTTCAAACTAGATTAGTGCCACCGGAAGTTAAGAGTATAAGTTCGGGGGATAATTACATCCTCGTCACAGCCAATAAGGTGATTTATTATTATTCGATTACAAATGCTACGAGATTTCATTAATAATTTCATGCGTGGAACTGATTTTCATGGCTCATCTTTATTTTTTCGTGGGTTGTCATTCTCTGTATAGTTGTATCAATTTGTTGGGGAATACTCAAATCGTTTGGAGAGAGCGAAAATTGCGGATGTTGTCAGTCACATTGCTCAAAAGAAGGACTTGGGCTGTCGAATTTCATCTGTGGCGGAAGTAGTGACACTCGAAGAGCCTTTGTTAAGTTTAGGCCGTGATCGGCAACAGTTTTTTGAACTACTAGGCGGTGGGAACATGCCGGAAGCAAATGACTTAGGTGACGAATTGGATGAAGCATATGAATCCGGAATTGTCACTACCAATCGGGTTTTTGAAATAAATGGGATCAAGGAAGAATTAGTTCCGCTGCTGGAGGCGGGTGGATGGGGGTGTCAGCCTAGACATTCTCTACTGCAAGATGATAAGGTATGAATTTGATCCATTCGTCCTATCTGCAAAATATTTTAATTGCTTTACCCTGAAAACATTATGTTGAACAAGTGAGTATTGAGTGGAGCTTTTGTTCTGCTCTATTTGTAGGTCTTAGTGTTTGATTTCGGATCTGAGATATACGTGTGGTCGGGGTCCAAAGCTGATCCATCATTGAAAAAGTCTGGTTATCGCGAAGCAAAACGATTATTTGAAGGCGCCTATAGTTATGCAGATGTGGAGCCTCTGTGTTGTCCTTTGGTAAATTCTCTTGAAGGTTCTCACCGTCCGACTTGGTCTTTCGTAAAGAAAATCAATCAGCACATGGAGCCTATCTTATTTATTGAAAAATTCTTCGATTGGCCGGATGATTCTGGGAGGTTGATTAAAGTGCAACAGAAACGAACCAGTGATAGCTCTGTAAATCACATATAAATATGTATTACATTTTAAATATGTACGACTGCATGGTTTTTGTATATCCGCTTTTAATATAATGGTTTTTTGAAAATGATTTGTTGTGCACTTTGTAATTTTCAGCAGAAAGAAGCCAGTTATAATTTCAAAGCGTGCAGTGTTGAAGAAATGCTAGCGTCTGCTGCGAGCATTCCTGATCCAGGTTTAGAATTAGAAGGTTTCGATGTTGGCCGAGGTTCTGAGGTTCACAATAGCGAAGTAAGCAATACAAATATTTTTAATTATTATGTGAATTGAGGCGAAAACGTAAATAACAGGTATTAATGATTGTTTTATTTTGTGGTTTTATTTCATTGAAGGACCGACGTACCTTTACTATAACTAATTTAGATGTGAAAGCTTGGAATATTTCCGAATTTTCAAAATCCGAAGTAGAAGAATCATCATTGGGCCAGTTCTATTCTGAAGAAACATATGTTATTCGATGGCAGTTTAGTGTAACTCAGATTGGAAGGGATCTTAAAGGAAATAAATCCAGGCACTCGGGAGTTTTGGGCCGAGAACGTTGTACTTATTTCTTTTGGCAAGGAAAACATTCAAAGATTACTGAGCAAGGAACGTCAGCGCTTATGACGGTTGAACTTGATCAAGAGAAAGGACCACAAGTACTTTAAAATATTATTACTTTCAGAAATCCATTATTTTGCTGGTTTTCATTTGTAGAAACTTGTTATTACGGTTACCTTTGATTTATTTTAGGTCAGAGTTGAGCAAGGACGGGAACCACCTGCATTTTTATCGCGATTTAATGGACTTATGTTTGTACATTTGGGATGTAAAGAAGCTCCACTAAAAGGTAATTGTTTTTTAACATCTTTGTACAATGCATAAACTTTCCTTAACAAGCATTGAAGCATTCTGTAAATTTGTTTAATTGTGCAGATTCAAAGCTTTACGTTGCAATGGGTGCATGCGAATCCGAAGGTCACTTTATTGAGGTCCAGTGTGAAGCTGGTTCGTTCAGAAGTTTAGGCTCATTTATTTTAGTCGATTTTGTGAAAGGACGAATTTATCTATGGCATGGAAGTCTATCAAACTCAACAACCAGAAAGGTAAAATTTTAAAGCTCAACCCAGTACTCATGTATACATTGCTTTGGAATCAAAACATCAAGGAAACGATATTCTTGGTAACATTTCAGATTGCATCGCATGGAGTCAAACAAATAATTGACGCTCCGGATCGTTACTTAAATTTCCACGGAGCATTCCGACTGATTGAGTTCGAAGAAGGCAGTGAAAATCAAGCGTTTTTGACCTGCTTGGATGTCTCCAGCAAAACAAAATGGAATAGCTCGTATGTCTCATTGACAGGTCTAAATCAACTCGATTACGCGGATGTTAGTGTTTTTGCGTTTAGCAGCTTACAGGGTTCTTTTGAAGCAAACGCTGTGGTTAGTGTAAAGCGAAAGTCCGGTTCGCCTGAAGCGTTTCCAGTTCTCCAGGAAGAGTTTTACTCTGCCCAGCAACCAAGTTAGTTTTGTTTCAAGATGTTTATTGAATTAAGTTGGATACTTTTTTACCACCGGTTTAGTAGATTATATTTTGCTCACTTTTTGAATGACCTTCACGTGCTTTTGTACTAAAATTATTTTCGATTATATCTTTTTAAGGGCTATTCCTGGTTAGTAGAGGTCCAGAAACTTGGCTGTGGCAAGGCTGGACACCACTGGGTGACGAAGACAATGAAAACATGGCAACAGGTATTGTACTACAGATACAAAGCAAACCG
Source organism: Dicyrtoma fusca (assembly GCA_034695205.1). Lineage (NCBI taxonomy): Eukaryota > Metazoa > Arthropoda > Collembola > Symphypleona > Dicyrtomidae > Dicyrtoma > Dicyrtoma fusca. The sequence continues at coordinate 21,579 of JAQFZC010001096.1, forward strand.
TGAGATTATACATACCTACTTGTGGAATACTCAAGTGTTGGTTGTCAAATTAAAACAGGTTCGGGAGAGATTCGTTTAGCTGCGGAGAAGAAAGCTGCCCTTGAAACGGCTTTACATTTTGCGAAATTAAAAGGAACTGTTGGCTACCTTGTACTTGCTGGGTTAGAACCAGTGCGTTTTACAAATATGTTTCCTTATTGGAGTGTTTTGGACGAAGCGCGGGAAGTGAACATGACAGAAGGTAGATCTCCTGGCTTAGCAATTCCGTTGGAAGAAGCCATGCAAACGTTTCTCAAAGCAAGCTACACGCTGGAAGAGCTTCAGGAAAGGCCAGATGGAGTTGACCAATCAAAGCTAGAAACATATCTAAGTGATGAAGAATTTGAGGTACTTACCTGCAATCATTATTTCACATACGCGTATGTATTTATATATCTACTGTTCGTTTTCCTTTTATCTGTAGGATGTAAGATATTGTATTTTGTATTTAATAATTATTTCAGACTGTCTTAAAAATGGGAAGAGAAGAATTTAACAGATTACAATCATGGAAGCAAACAGAGTTGAAAAAAGCTGTTGGACTATTTTAAGTCTTCAGATCTTAAGATAACAGCTATACCAAGGCCGTCAAATGTACGTGCCCAACTGAACGAAAGAATAATGATTTGAGATTTCGTGATTTTTATTCTATCGTAAGTCGTGCCAAAGTATTTGCATAGCACACAAATATATTGTTTAAAACGATAAGAATATTAATATGTATGCGTACATGTACTTCTATTTATACTAGAAATAGAGTGTTAAGAAGTGTTCAGCAAATTATTCTTTTTACTTAGTAATGCCTTGGGTTTTTAAACAATAATTACTGCCCGATAAATGCACAGAGAATCGTTTTTATTTTACTTCTATAATGCGTGAGTCAGTAAACCAATTGGTTCGTACAATAAAAATTCGTAATTTCGTAACGTCATCTATAATCTTGGACGTTACCGGTGCAGTTCAAACTTCGCCTAAATTAATCTACGTGCCCAGTCTGCCAATGACTGATCATTAAAATGACGATCCTTAGTCTAAAGTAGTAGTTAACATTATTTTAGACAACAAGTTAAAGCCAAGTTATAGTTTATAATTTTTGGTGCGAATAAAGTTTCAAAAAGCCTTTTTATCCAGACATTTATTAACGCAACAGATCTGGAGAGAATAAAACAGAAGCAGTGCCACTATATGCCTAGAATGTATCAGACTTAAGGTGTCATGAGTCGCTTGATCTCGTGTTATCATGAGCACATTTGCCAGTTGAACCAATTATCCTATTACAAAACAAATAATACTAATAGCAATCTAGGATCTGTGTGAGATAATTATTGCAATTAAATCTATTCACAAGCGTACACTTCGGTGCCTTTTGCGACGAATATAGTTAGACTTGATTTAAAATCTTAATAATTACTTGAATCCTGTACTCTCATGTATAGCTGGGTTTGGTTTGAAGCAATATCAATGCCAATAGAAGCAAGAGTTAAGTCCCGGTAAAACTTACGAGTCAAAAAATAATTTATTATTGAAATCTTTCTTGCACAGGCGATGATTCCATTATTGCGTTGGGATCTTGTCTCATCGTAGACTGGTAGACAAGGAGACAGTTACTTTGTAAGCAAAATTATTGATCAATTGTTTCTCGAAGTACAATGGTTGTGACTTGTATACCATCAAATAATCGTAGAAGTTCGTAGGTGATAAATACACTTCACGGCTCAGCGCCGAGCTCCACTTCTTCCAATTGAGGTGATTTGTGCCCTTAAGAATCTGAGAATATTTTTTAGAAATCGTCTTCGTCATTCATGAAGCATTTCTAATATGGTGATTACTCAAAATTAGGTTTACACATGGTTGTGTCGCAGTTTGCTAATGAAAAGCAAACTAAGTCCTTGACCTTTACCGTATACGGTACATACAATCCTAATATCTCGTGTTAAATTGTCCGGAGATGCTGTAATCGTATCAGTATCATGAAAAGATCCATATCCATGTTCACATTTTAATTACCAAATCGTAAAAAAATATTTAAGACCATAAGTTACTTGGCGTTTTTAATTTTAATGAATAATTACTTGCTTAGTGTGCGTGTACGTAGAGTAGTTTTTAGTATTAACGATGCCTTTCTACTAATTTTACCAATTAATACTAGTCTTGGGTCAAAGCCTTTCTTGCGATAAACCAAAATGGTTTTCAGTGTAATAAATATTATAATTGTAGAATCTACGAAAAAAACAATTCACAGTTTTGAATGCTGGAACCACAAAAATATGTACCCACAAAGTGCTATTTGAGTCATTTCTTTTTTATATGTTATTACTACTACACGTATTTGTAGGCATTCCTAATAATGCATTTTTTGTATTTTATCTAACCAACTTTCAACGTTTTATAACAACAGATTAGAGGTACACGAATTATTGTCCCGTTATATTTGTAAACAAAATGACAAAAAAGAAAAAACTCGGACTATGTCTCCGCTACCAACATATTGATTGTAGCGTATGGAATGTGAATCGTAATAAATTTTGTGTATTGTTAGTTGTATTCTGATATTTCGTTCGTATGCATGTACGTATCATAAAGGGCAACAGTTCGATACAGCATCTTTCTGTTCTCTACTCTAAACTGACCGTCGATATTATTTTAACCATCACATAACTTTATGTAGGTATGTTTAGGCAAACTAGTAATACGTCGTATGAGTAAATATTCTACTACTGCTTGATAGTAAACAATAGTTATGAGGTCCTGAAATATGCAAAGCAAACAAAATCCTGTTGATACTAATATTAATAAGATTAGTGAGTATTATATTAAAATAGATTATCGTATAGCTTTTCAAATTGAAATTATCTGGATGTAAGTTACCCATGTAAGTAAGTGTATGGTTAATTCTAAGTGTACATTTTTTCATTGCTGACTGAATGTTTTTTGTATTAAAATTCCTACTTATGAAATAACATACAATTTGTGTATTAAACTACGTTGGCTGCGTGTTGTGTGTATACTTCTGGTAGATAATTATTTACATAAATGTGAATGTAGATTACGCTGGTCTAATTAAAAACTCCGCAGTAATCATTCGTTGTATGCCGAAATGCCTATAATATGTAGACAGACAGCTCCTTAAACTGTAGACTAGCTGAACCGCTTGACGGAGTTAAACAGTATTGACCGCTATCATGCGTTGTAAGTAATTGGATCTAATGTTCAATGTATTTTTTAGAGTAAGTATATAGAACAATTTAATTTTCTTCTTGTTTGCCTCTTCATCTTTCGCATTTAAATTATTGAACGAGAAAAAAAAGGCGGCTGCTACAATTAAGAGACAGTGTTCACACGCCGTACACGCATTTCTTATCAAGTCGAAGATGTACACGATTGCTATACGACTTTTTGAGACGCTTCACTCGTTACTTAGGCTCTGAATGACTAGTACAGAAAAATGTTTTTGATAATATGAAATAAAACTATGTGGGTGTAAAGAGAGATAGCTGTAGATCGTAGATATTAATGCGTCATGTGACTGGAAGAGTAATATTTTTAAAAAATTTAAGAGACCTCGAATATTCAGACAAAAGAAACAAACTTACCGTTAGTTGGAAATTGTTCATCAAGAAGACAAAAATAAATCATGAACAGTATTGACATTTAAAAGGGAACTTGTATAGGTTATATCATTAATGTTTTATTAACCTGTGTGTACTTATTATATACGTATTCGAGCACGGTGAATGAGTATTTTGTAACACCTACTGTACTTATACATATTGACAAGGTTTGTATGACAAAATTGAATGACGATAAAATGTTCGATGCATGTACGTCACCTAGAAACCCAATTTTTATATTAGTATTTAATAATATTATTGACAACAAAATGCATCCAATAAACTATTACATATTTACAGTATTTTGTAGATTTGAATTTGCATTTCCCTTATTTACCTGCCCAAAACCACAGTGCAGTGTAATGCATATCATATAAGTAATATTTAATATACCATTGCTCATTCTCAACGCAAGTTAAAGGTTGTTTGTAAGTTGGGACAGTGCACCGCAACTGTAATACCGCAACATAAATATATAGTCCTTAATGAATTATGAAAAACTTACTGCAGTAAAATAGCAATTTATTTTTATTTTTCGACTGGAAGAAATAGTGCAGCACTTTTATCAAAAATACGAATCAAATCAAATCATTGAAAGATTCGTGTTTTACGTAAACTGTGGCGACGGGTAGCATAATAATATGTAATCATGTTACAGTACCAACGGTAAGAAAAAACAAATGAAATAACGTACACAATTTTAAATGCTTCTCTTACTATTCCACTTCCACTGTTTCTGCATTACAGATGCATGGCCGTACAACTTGAGATTGAGATTCAGACTTTTGTTAGGCGTTTCTTGTTGGTTACCGTCAGTGAGGGGGAACTGGGTATGCTGAAGCTTCACGGGGATATTACGTACAGGGTCAATTATATTATAATCTTTTGCGTTTTAATTGCTGCTTATTACAAAACTAATAAAAATAATATTGTATTTCAACTGCTGGACTACTGCTTCTGTTTCATCCCCTTTCCCTTGTTGAAATACGCAATTGTATCAAGCATAACTGACCGTCTGATCAAAATTCCAGCAGCGAGTCATGAGTTTATGAATAGCATTAGGTGCTCCTGTTTGATATTATTGTCAAAAAAGGATTTTTATAACAAATCATGTGGAAAGGTTGAAACGCGAGACCCTGTTCCCATGATGGGACATGGGACCCCTTCACAATTTAATTAGATTCACAACTAATACGTTTCTTTAACGTAGAATGTGCACTTCCAGTTCCAAGGGCCAAGCAAGCAACGTCAAATTTAATATTAAAAGATGCAGGAGCTAGTAAAGATTGAAGTAGAGTAGTATTGTAAAGATCAAGTAAATGCTTCCCCTGGATGCTGTGGACTTGATCGTATTGCTTTAAATTTTGCGACGACTTTCTTTACTGGATAATAAATTTTTCTAAAATTTCATGTTCGCCTGTTTAACACTTGTAATGAAAATGCGCACAAAAGAAACGTCTTGTCTTGTCCTTCCAAAGCTTAATTTATCTATTCAAATTAAACTGAAATGAATACAAGGAATAGGTTAAGCCTTAAATTTATGTTTTAGGGAAAGTATTTTGCATTCCGTTTATAAGCTCTTGGTCATGCTCTAATGCGATAATCAAAATCTGCCGAAGTAGCAAAATTCCGTCACAAATAAAAATGCATTGTTTATTAAGAATACGGAGTTCTATTTAATTAAAAATTTTGAATAAGTATCTGCGAAGGACGCCTTCACTTTGTTGGATCAAGTTGGCTTTTCCTCATCTTTGATGCTGGTGTCCGCAAATTTTAAATACTGCTTTAGTTCACAGCTTTTATTAGTATGAGATAAAAAAGGGAGAAAGGAATAAACTAGGAATTGTTCATTGAAAGTAAAGAATACAAGTATGAAATGTCTACGTAATTGTGCAAATTTTTCACCATTTGGGATACGGTGTTTCACTATTTCGTCCGTGATCTCGAAAAGTCAGTTAAAATGTGCCCATACTAGTTTTCGATATTTTGGTACATTACCTGCTTCACGATGCATTGAAAAATGACACAATACTGAACTCCATGGACGTTCTCCATGGTCAATCACGCGTGACAGGACCATATGCCCATAGAAGGCTGCATGCAAAAGTGCAAATCCAAACGCTGAGACAGACGTTACAAGGCCGTGTCATCACTGCAAAAGGTAAAAATAAGACTGAAAGCAGAAGTAATGAACATTTCTAGTAAGTTCCCTTAGAACTGGCGACACTCATGGTAAAATAAATATATGGGGATGAGAAGGGTGCTTTTAACAATATTTTTATTGTATTGTATTCTGATAAGCATAATGATACATGATATAACCGTTTTACAGTAGTAATAATATTAAAGAAACAAATAATACATCCCTATTAAAAAGTAATAAACATGAAATAAAAATACTGACATTCTGTCGTCGAGATACAATATTTATTGTATTATTAAATATTACTTGTAGTAGAATTTTTATCTTTATCGTTTTCAATCTAAACTCTACAATGTGTAACTGTATGCACATTTTTTAAACTCACACTTTCTAGTATGTAAATAATATTTTAGATTTCGTCGTTGACGAAATTATGGTAGAAATGCATTGAATTTTTTTTTTCTTACTCTCTTCTTAAACTTGAATAGTTGGCTTTCATTCAAAACGAAATATGAATCTAGGTATGATACAAGAGAGGGGAGGTGGGAACTTCTGGTGGTGGGGAAGAGGTTCAGAAGTCAATCTTGTAAACTTTATTCTACAACTCTAAATTGGTATCATTATACAATGCTCACTATGCATAATAATCATGATGTAATTTTGTAATTATAATCTTAGTTTTGCACATTATTACGGTTTAATAATACGGCTCAGCGTGTGTCGTATATTTCAAGACGTAGGAAAAATCTTAATTCTTTTCTATTATCTTACAATCAGTAGTAATCATGATCATCATAATATAACACTAACTTGTACACACATGAGTTTGTAAAAGGACGCACACAACAATAACAAATAAACAAACACACATAAAATCGTAAGGTTTAATAAAAACAAGCACACATTGTACAGACCTATTACACTTTCCCCAGCCCAAATATGTTGGGGCTAGGTGACACCGAATATTATTTTGAATATAATATTTTTTTTTTTAAAAAAAACGTGCGAAAATTCAATACCTTCAGTTTCAAAAACAGAACACACTAACACGAAACAAAAATTGCTTATTTAAAAATCTGTTCCAAATTCATTCTCGTACTCCAGCCGTAACACAGTGGGTAATTCACAAACAAATTCTTAATCTATGCTGCTAAATGCAACTTTGTATAAAAACCGACCAATGTAATGGAAGAATGGGAAACGATATTAGCTTGTTTTCGTCTTCTCAACGATACCAAAAATGATCGATACAATATCAATAAACTAATAATAATATAATAATTACTTATATTCTTCAAAATCTTAATTGCATCATGATCATTACTTTTTTTTTGCCTTATTTTCGTTACGGATACATTTCAATAGCTTAACTGCTAACCATACTTAGCCTAGAACAAAAAAATTATCTTGTTAATTAAACGGATTAGCCTCTTCTACTTCTTGTCTTTGTCCAATTTATTTGGGTCACCCAGAGGAATGCTGTTCCCAGATGGATACACTTTGTCAAGTTGTTTCAATGACTCAGTCAGATAATTTTGAATTGCTGTGAGAGCCGCGACGATGGCTGGAGACCCAAATCCATGTGTTATCAATGAGAAATGCGTCAAATGTCGTTGAATTGAAGGATCCAGTAAAAGTTGCGGTCGTGTATTACACAAAGGACTCCTATCTTGATTCAGTAGATCCGTTAGTTCCTTTGTAACTTGTCTGAAAACACATTCAGATTATTAATATTGTCAATAATTCATGAAAACATTTCATTAAACTGTTTTTGCTAGCTTTCTCATAGTATTAGAAAACCTTCCCAGCTAAGGTTGCTCGACTTTATGCTTTATCCTTTATTACTAATAAAGTCGAGCTACATATCTTGCTTCTCAACATGCCCTGGGTTAACTGAGTTCGTACGAATGTATGCTATCCCTACTAGATGGTTACATAGACAATCACAAAGGAAACTTACTTGGTTGCCAAAAGTACTTCCTTCCTCCTATAGGCATCTGTAGGATCTGCGGTATGTTGTCGGGTAAGATACTCAGCTATTTGTCGTGCTGGAAATTCTGTCTCACAAACATAACCAAAATCTCGGGCTAAATGGATGGCTTCACCTGGAAATAAAGGGGGAAAGAAATTTATTGTATGATTTTTCTGGAGACCAAAAAATATGAGCACACAATAATTTATTCCTTTCACCAGAACAACCCATACTTTGAGTCAATACTCGGCCTCTTATCCATAAATCCTAATGAGACTATCCTCCTACAGTTTTTTGTATAGGTCACGGCAAACTACGCCCACTTCAGCACCAACATCCACGACTCAACTATCGGACTTTTGAAACAGAGTGTCTACCTACAATGCACCTTTCGTAGTCTCTTCACAATTTCCTTAATCCCTCCAAGACTGCTATGTTCAAGATTAGAAATACATCCTCATCGTTCAACTGTGTGACGATTTAAAACTAACGTCGAGTCTGCTTGCTCCCTGCCATGTATTTAACATCTCTATTTTCTACATCAAATTCGACACAATGTTATCGGAAATAATAAACACTTTCGAAAACGTGCATACCGCAATTGGATAAGTATGTAATATACCTACATAATATGGAAGCTTGAAACATACACCTTTGCTTCGCAGTGAATTCCGAAAATTGTTACGTTATGGCAGTATGGATGAGGAATCAGTTTAATAATTTAACGACTGGACCTAAGAACATCGTATATGTATTAGACTGTTGCACTTGTTTTAATTTAATAAAATATCGCGTAAAGTTTCAGCCGTTTATCTAAACATAATATTTTCAAACATACTCGAGAACACATCGATTTACTGTTGTAATCAACTAATACCGAAATTTTGATTTTAAAAATAAAATCGACACGTACCGCACCGCATGCGTTTCTTACTTCAAAATCACAGTAAGAAGTAATTTGGTCAGTTTATCATTATGAAAAAAAAATGAACGGGACTTTGCCTAATAGTGATAAATGGATATTGATGCAAACAATGTGGGAAAACGGAAATTAATGCCGAAGATTTAAGAAGATGACCACTTACGAAGTATTCTACAGGAATAATAATGTTTTATTCTCCCCGCGTAATTCGTGCTCAATAGTAAGGTTATCCACACATATGAAGTGCTCACAAACCAAGCAAGACGAAATTACAAGTACATACATAACATAGAACAGAATATTGTAATATCAATTGTATTGGTCACTAAACACTTAAACCGAAATTCAGAACTTACAAGGAATTTCAAATCTGGACACAGTACTTAATGATAAATCTGATATAGTATAGTGGAGCATATACTACTAATGAGCCTTATACGACTATAAAAGACATCTCAATTGTGAAATCTTGTGTAAAAATAACACCACATGTCGAGGAGGCTAATCAGTATTAATACGAGCAGTAATATAGTTCACAGCACAAAGGAATAAAAGCCTTGCCCCATATGATCCAGTAGAGCTTTGTCTGGTGGCCTGTCGAGTGAAGGCTATTATTAGTAGGCCATATTTCCAATGCAGTGGGGAAATATAAAAAGAAGCTGAAGCAAAGGGCCGCCTGCCATCAAATAGCCTCCTTTAAGTACATACTAAATTCCAAATACAAAATTTGGAACAAGTGTTAAATAGCACAGTAAGTGTGCTCCATTATCCTACGGCTAGAAGTGCTGCCTCAACTCAATGCAACTACCAAATAGATTCAATGGTGTCCCATCGTACATACAGATGTGTGCAACTCACCTCAACCCCACACACTGGCTCCATCATAATTATATGTGTAATCTCTTTACATTCAAATGATATGAACAAAAAAAGAACCTTGTCCAAAAAATCCAAACTTCATACCAAAACCCAATTCCTCTCTATCATCCATTTATGAATTTATTCAGATCTATACACGTAGAGATATAGAGCAATTGTGTCAGAACTAACAATGACACATGATTTTTTTGTTGCCCTCTATAGGTATATTTTCAGCATAATCGTCAGTCCCGGCGAACACTTCACACTTACGGTCTTTGACTGGAGCACCCTTCATCATCACAACAGCAACTGCATAAACTGCCAAGCTTCCCTCCTCGGCAGATCTCTCCTTCAGAACACAACCGATCATCACTCGACCGGCCCATGTCGAGGACCTCACACGTACTCATACATGTAGAATGCTAATTTGCCACACAATGGAATCACAAAGCACATACTCTTTTGTCCATCCTCATAAAAGTTGAAATACAATCAAATAATCATATTTTTTTTCCTCATCCAATCCATAGGCACCCTTCCCCATAGCGACATAACAGACTCCTCGCCAGGCAGGCTTTCTTTTCCCTTTTACCTTAATATTATAACTTCCATGAGTTCTGACTCGGGTCCATCTACCTATGCCCGTACGACGTCCGCAAGCAGACTCAAATACAATTTCAGTCTCAGCTTCATCCATTTTACAACCATGTCGTCCATTCATCTGTCTATGTATAGACATTCACATTGTACGCGACTACTGCTTGCTACAAATATACATAGCTGGCCGAGCCACTCATATGATGATAGCAGTCAGACACTTTAAACTACTCAGGTCAAACTACACACAACATGCAGACCAGTGCACGGCTTACAGATTTAGAAAACCAACAGAGACTTCTCATGTACCGAGAATCCGAAATTGATTCGATTCATCAGAACGTATGCATGGCTAGTATGCACGGAGTTAGCGTGATGACTGTCGCAAGTGAAAGGCTACACGTATGTAGGTACTTTTTCTTCCCTTTTATTACTAAGCTAGCTGAGACCCAGTGCCAACACCAGTTAGTCCACACTGATTCAATGTTCCTTCTAATATTATAATGAAATGACGACGAAACGAAATCCCAATCATTTATCCCGTTCCCGATGACATGGCACATCAAACGTTGAGAATCGATCACGCTAACATGCGTACCAACTGAACAGGTAATCTACGAGACTCATCAACAATTTTGCTCAACACAATAAAAGGAAGACCTTTTCTTGTTCATCAAGGCACCAGAGCCGGCGAAGCCGCCGCCAACAACAACAACAACAATAATAACAAATGAATATCTACCTACCTACTAAAAAGTCCAAAGTTAAATCATAGGACTCCTCAATAATTCTCAATCCTCTCAGCCCAACTTTACCAACAAACGTAACGTGCCTCAGCTTTATTAATCAAGTCTGTAATGAAGAACAAATACATTGGCAGGTGTGCCCAAGCTACATTATAATCACAATAAAGGTCCTTAAAAAACTAACACACACCAAGTCAGTCATTTTACCAAACCGACCGTCAACGTTTTATTTGACGAGCTGAGACTGAAATTTGTCTTTAAGGAACCATACACAGGAAAAAATCAAGTCTTTTTCCTCAATCATTCTCTCGTTCACTCTCTCTCTCTCTCGCCTTCCTTCTCTGAAGTACGAAACGGTGCCGACTGATTAGAATATATTGTGGATGATAATTTTCGCTTCAATTGCCTTTGCATTTCATCTTTCCTCGGTGTTCTTACATGCTGAATCATTCATCTGTAAATAATATGCCCTACCATTTAGACAACCTACAACCTCCATGCTCCATACATATAAATACATACTTAATCTGCACACGGACCTGCGTCCCGAGATTGAGAAAGGTGCTTATGATGTGTAATTTACATAGCAGTCAGCAACAGAAACTCAGAGACTCAAGCTATCTATGTACTGCTTTCAAGCATTTCACGCTAAACATGAGGGTTTTTATTCTTTGATTGAACAACACCACTCTAGTTCAAAATTTTCTCAGTAGACATAGTACCATTATTACGATACGCCGTCTCCACGGAGCACAACACTCACACTAGAATCATTTAGACGGCAAAAAAGCCCAGCCCAAAAGCCACATCAGTCCCCCCATCATCCATTTAATTACACCTGCACGCTCAACTCACGACTCAACTTTTGGACCAAAATTCGGATAAATACATCAAAATGACTTGTGGAAGGAGGGAAATCCTTCTTACCGGCACGAGGAAAAAATATAATTTTTGCTTAATCGAAACTTTCCCATGATCTTTTGCCCCGGAGAGCTCACCTTCTATACCTTACAGTACTAAAGATATGTATCATACGTGCACTCACATTCCCAACACAGAATGTACACCCTTCATCTCTATTCTCTATGCTGCAACTACAGTAATTACATACCTACTGCACCCATCGTTGGACACCAAACAAAATGTTTTACACGAAAGCTAACGCTAACATACGCAACTCTTCTGGCATACAAAAGTCGGAACATCGTCAGAATAATAGTGAACAAATATTAGACCCATTTGGAACAGCCTGTAAGACTGAGAGGGGACATGAATACTCCAGAGACTGGATAAATATGTTCACAGATACTATGCAAGTATGCAGTTTGTTGGAATTAGTAATCAGAGATCCATGCGGTGGATATCGTCCGAGTGCCAGCCAACCCGTCTGCTGACCAGCTGACACACAACAGATTCAATCATGCAGCCACTGAGTTGAATTCCGACGCTACATATGCGGCTAAAGGCTACTAGTGGGACTGCACAGAGTAAGAATAAGATAAAGACAACATCCTGGAAATCTCTGATTTTCTCACCAATAACTACCATAAATACAGATCTCTCCAGTCTAAGGCTAGAGCTCTAGTCTTAAGGCTGCAGTAGTATTAACCAGCTTCATAATTCAAATCATCACGCCAGCACCTCTCAAGCAAAAAGTGACAAGAAAGGAGCTTTTAGATACAATTACACTGACGTCAAATATTCTCGACCGCCACATGCATCCTAAGCTTCCATCCAAAGGAAGTTTCCACGGAGAAATCGGTCTTGGACACAAGCTACCAAGGTATAATCCTGTCCACGAAATAAATGACATACTTGAGATAGGCGTCAAGGCATTTTCCGGAATCTGACAAGTTTGCTCCTAACTCAATTTGCTTTCGCTTCCCTCAGATAAAGTATGAGTCCTACGCCCATGCAACAAGGTAAGGTTATAGTAGCACTGACCACCATCCATTTTTTAAGAGGAAAGTTATTTGAAATGAAAAAGAAAATTGCCCAC
>JAQFZC010001097.1:0-34451 GCA_034695205.1 Dicyrtoma fusca
ATGAGAAATCAGAAATCAGATATTTGTTTAGCTGCATATAAATAAAGATGTACTTTCACTTTCTGCTACGCTATATTGAGTACTGTCAGAATAGGTGGAATCCGTCAGGAATAGTTACTAGTTATTTACTTTTTAAGACAAAACCCGTGTGCAAGTACAACTCCTTAGAACTGAGAGCCAAGGATCTAAACCAAGTCAATGAAGCAAATTGATACATTTTTGCTCTGTAAGTGTGCATCGTAACGTTGTAATTATTGAATTGCTTGACGGTTACTTCAATTGTATGCACAAAAGCAGTGGTACATGAAAAAGTTTACTTAAGAAGCATATGGCGGGTTTAATGGCAGCAGGACTATCGTAAAAATTAAAGTTTTCGATTTAATTTGAATTTGTCGAAAAAGTTTTTATTTTATCGTGGTCCTTATTTTTTAAAATTAATTCTAGAACATATTTAGGTTTTTATTAATTACGTATATTCTTGTAATCATTTTCAACCTGAATTTTGTCGGTAACAAACTACAGTGTACTTATTAAAGACTAAGCTTTCAGCCACAATGTGTGATCTTATTTACGGAAAACATATCATCTTCATAATTGTGGTTATTTTTGCTTTTGATTTTTAATCTACCTGTGCAAAACAAAAATTAATGTTGTTATGAAACAATTTTGTTTTCTATTTAAAACATGTTAGAACTGATTCTGCCTAAACCTTTTTCAAAAAAATTATATATACAATTGAAATCAAAACTCATATTTGTATATAAATATGTTTTAGCTGCTTATAAATAGCGATGCAAATATACTTTCTGCTTGTCTACATTTAGTACTGCCTGAGTAGAAATAGTTACAGACTAGCAGCAATTTTTAAGACAACTATACGCCAGTGCATGCCTGTATAAATGAGAGCCAATGATTTATACAAAACGAGGGGATGATAGTTGATTACTTTTTTGCTCTGTAAGTATTTGTACAACCGTTTCAATTATCAGCAGAGTGACAGTTTGGGCGACAAAATGTGAAACTCAAATAAAATCGGTATTTAATACTGACACATGAAAGACGTTTACTTTAAGAGCATGTAGTGGTGCGTGTAACAGCACACCAGTATACATTTTAGTTTGGGATTAATTTTAATAGGTCCAAAATTTATTCAGCCTCGTCGTGGTCCTTACCTGTATAAATCAAGCAAAAATATGTGATTGAAAAAAATGTGGATTCGATGGCACTGCGGATAGTGTTGCAATACTTAGATTTGTTAACAATTATTGCAAGAGTTTTTGCATTGATATTGTTTTGCAGCTGATATAACTGTGAAAAAAAACCAATAAAACAAAATACAAATTAGTCTTTTGTTTTAATCTAATTTTATTTTCAACACTATTTCACTACAATAAATAGTAGTGATATTAAATTTATTACCTCAACTGCATAACGCTTGAACGGAGTACCAGTTTTCTGGCAAATTTGTATTCTGTCAGCAAATGTTTCAGTAATCCTATTCTCCTGTGCAGAGCTGAACTACAAAAAGTAATGCAATAATTTAATCCATATTTATTTGACAAAACGAATGTTTAAAATCATATATCCTATAATTTTGATACTTCAGTAACGTCGAATACAAAATTGGCATTTCACAAAAAATAAGTTTAATATCAACACATAACCAAAAATATTTAGACCTTCAGTAATTTTTTGTTTAGTTTGAATACTAATAGGCACTGCTTTCTTGTTCCTCGTTTGTGCCTTTCTATTAAAGTACTTAGGTCTGGTTGTCTCGTGAGCGAATGAGTTCACAGATACATTTTTTCACATTTTGATATAAATAAAAGTACAAATAGCAGTACGTTCTTGCAGTCACTTCATGATACCTATCTAGTATATAAATTATTATATATATCATTATTTTTTAAATATAAATAGCAAGTGGGGCCTCGCCCTACTTGGTTAGCTTCGATGATAAGTTCTTAACTAAGGATATCAGGATCTATTCGTTGAGCTTCAGTTAAATATTTTCGGTAGAACATATCATCCAGGCTAACAAAATGAGCTTCGTCAACGTGAAGGCCATGATATATTCTACCGCTGACATTTAATAAAACACATTAAAAATATTCTGTGCTTAAAACGCAAGTTTAGATCTGTAACCTATTCTCCGGTTTCCTTAAATCGGTCTATTTCACGATTAAGTTCAAGTGTGGCGCAGCCCCTCTTGCTAAGTTGATTTTTCACGTTTTTAGAAATGTTTTAAAAAAATTTTAAAATATGAACATAAAGTTGAAAAATCAACTTTGGATCTGTAATCTACTAGTCATTGGAATTCAAATAATGTATAACACGATATAGATTGAACATAAACTCTAGTTTGCCGTAAATTATGTCGATACTTTAGTAAAAATATAATTTTTATGATGAATGCATTTGGACTTCACTCATTTTATGACAAGACAAAATATAATAATTAGTAAAATCGTATCATGAGAAATCAATCACTTCATGCCAAGAATAAAATATTGTTTTAACACAGTAACAACGAGTTTTCACTCACATATACATGTAACACACTCAACGGGAAGACTTTAATTTTACTACAGGGTGGCACATTACCTTTGCCGCCCCCCTTCACACCAAACTAGAAACGTTGCGCAATCATGTTAGCACCAGGAATGTTGTTTCTGATCTCTCCCAATACTTCGTTTACAAATCGGTTAAGAAGGGGTTAAAAACGTTATGAGCAAAAAACTGAATTAAGTCGATTTTTCCTATGCTTATGTGTTAGTTTTTTGTTCATTACAGTTTTGTTTTTAAGGCGATTGTATAACTGATCACTGTGCTCATTTAGCAATGCGATTTTCTACAAAACACATTATTAAATGATTTTACGCCTTTGCAGATTTGGGCTGTGTAGGGGTCCACAAAGGTTATGTGCCACCCTGTACTCTTGTTGTACTTCATGAATATACTATATGGAAACAAACCATCCCAGTGCAGCACTATATCTAGTTTCAGTTGTTCACGTATTGCAGCAGTATACACTTTACTACCAATATCAATGGTAGCAGTTACTTTCGTGAATTTTCATGATGGTTTTTATGTTTATGATTTTCATGTTTTGTATGACTTAAATGAATTTGTAGTTTTCATGATTTGAATTTGTTTTTAGGATTTAAAAACGTAGGATTGTCATAAGTTTTGCTCCTATAATTACGTACAATCTACTATGTTAACAGATAATTCGCAATTAGCGGAGACTGTAATCTTCTATTATTACTACTAGTGTTGCATTTGTAATTATGTCTAATTTGGGCGACTAGGCAACAAAGATTGTTAAGGCGATATAATGTTTGCATTTTGGTTATGTATATTTTTAAAGAATTATTATACTACTATCAAACCTATAACACCGCAGTCTACCCTGCTACAGTTCTACAGGGTGCGCCATAAGTTCTGGTACAAGTTATACAACATCTACCGATTTTTCAGTTTTAATCTGATTCCTTAAATATTTGACTACGATCAAGCTAACCTCTTCGTACGCTTTCAAAAAAATTGTGATGGCCCTCCGTGCAGTAGTTGTTGAGGTAGTGGATAACCTAAACAACGTGTCTGTATTTATTGGCTGATACAGGCTGGGTCGGAAGAGTTGCAAATATTCCAAATTTGTTTTGACTGAAAGATGGCTAGATTTTGTTTTGGTTTTTTATTAATAGTTACGGGTGTAACACTTAGTGTTAAAGGACGTTAATGTTTAGATCCTCCCATGTCAGGTTGTGCTGAAAAGGTCGTGGAACCCACGGTGGAAAGAATTTGATGAAATCAGCGACTCGCATCAAAACCTCTTGCGTAAGGGGCAGGCTTTGGTTTCAAAACAATATAGGAAACATTTAATAGGGACAGTAAAAGATAGGCTTTCAGAAAATAAGAGTGATGGGCTTTCAGAAAATAAGAGTCTCATGTTCATATTAAGCCCCAAAAAAATATGCGATTTTATACATTGTTTGGACCGATATCCAGGCACGGTGACCAAAGTTTAAAGAATAGTCTTTCTTCGGATCAACTTTTTTGAACCAAAATAATTTTTTATAATAGTTAACTATTACTCAGAATATAGTCCAAATTCTGCTCTATACAGCACAACAAAGCGTAATTTAATAAAACTAATTTCTCCCCCATCTGTGGCAGTTTTCCTGATGTTGCCCTAAAATTGGCTAAAAAACAAGGTTATTGCCCCCTGGGGGATACACATTGATTTAAAAAGTTGCGCATTCCACATTTTTTAACCCGCTAGACTACTCCTGAGGGAACCCATACTTTTTTAAATCCAAGGGATGTTTTGGAAAGATCCAACAACGTCTCAAAGAGCTAAAATTGGTACGGGGCTGCAACAGGAGGGATTTCCCAACCCCGGTAGTAAGCAAGAGTGACCGCTGGTAACCCCAAACCAAAATTCCTAAGACCAGCTTGAATAGTCACGATTGTAGACCATAGTCAGTACTACTTTCCATGAAAATTTAGACTCCTTCAAAAAATCCCTCGCACATGCGTGGTCAAATTTTCCCCCAGAGAAGCTGCGTGCCGCAATCTTAGATTTAAAAACAGGTTACAAGCCCCTGTGAACGCCAATGGCTACTATTTTGAATACCAAAATTACCGTACGCACCCGTATGTAAAAAGTCTTGTTTCAGAATTTGGTGCAAATTGAATAAGTATTCTTGAAATTACAAGAAAAATACCGTGTACCAGAACTTATGGCGCACCCTGTAATTGAAATCTCCTTTATAACTCATTAGCTTAAGACCTTATCAGTTTTTTGTTCGTGTTTCTGTGTATTTAATACTGCAGGCAAAACATCGTTTTTGACAGTAACAACTAAATGATGTATCTGTGAAAAACAAGCTTATAGAATAAGTGTCGTTTAGAACGTGTAACAGGGCTTTTGGTTGTTCTAAAACTTGTCAACCAGATATGTTGCACCAGTAGTGGTCCTTTCCGGTTCCGTCCCTATCTTTGTATCTATAAAAGGTTATATTGGCATGTTCATTTTCCAAGTGAAGAGGGTTATGACAATTAAGACATTAACATTTTCTTCACTGACTTCAGCTAGCTCGTATTTAGTATTAGTTTGTTTTTGGAACAGTTATCTACTTATACTTCTGCACCTCTTTAAAAATTATAATTTCCAGTTTAAATGGCATTTATGCAAATTCTAAAATTATCACAATAAACTTTTAGGGATGCCCGCTGTAAGCTATAATATTGCTATTTGTAGCACTACTAATATTGCAGTAGCAGCAAATCAATCACAAAGGTGCCGCGTGTCAGCTAGTTGAAGTTACCGTGTCAGATATCTGCTGTCTTTGTACAATACAAGTTTAAATGTTTTTGGTTGTAGTTTATAGGTTTGTAAGAATTTAAAATGCGTTGCTTTACTTTAGGATATAACATAACACAGTAGTACCAATTTTTAATATAAGAACTGCTAAAGGGTTTCAAGCTATAATAATTAGGTAGTAATAAACGTATTTTATTTAAAACGTAATGCTTCCCAAATATTTCAGTCGGATATTTAAATGATCAGTTGCAATTATTTATTTATTTGGCACATTTCAACTCCACCCTAATGCATTTAAAAAACAGATTTTTAATATATGTTTCGACCAAATTCTTTCTATCCTCTATGTGTTTTTCCCTATGGTCGATAGACGCAGGTCTGTTGACACACCTGGTAGCTTTGTAATCATCTACATTTTTTGTACCCATTAGACCTTGATTTCACATGCAGATTTATTCATGGTTAACTTTACTACAGTTAGTTTATCCATGGCTAGCGTGTGAAATCCGCATTTACTAACGTTTTGTCTATAGTCTTTTAGGATTTCACACGCTAATTATGGATTCACTAGCTGTAGTTAAAGTTAACATGTATAAAACTGCGCGTGAAATCAAGAACTTAGTGTCTCTCTTACATATATGTTTTGCATTTGCTAAGCTGGTTAAAAGAAAAACTTATTTGTAACATCAGAATTCGTTAGTTCTATAGATTTACTTTATACACGCCTATGTAGTATAATTTTATAAAGTTGCTGTATTCGAATGGTCTCAACGGTCTCTAATAAAATCCATAGGGTGTTTTTGCAAGCAATAATTCTTTAATACTCTGTTGCTTACTTTTAGGAGTCTGTGTGTTGTAGCGGAGAATTATTCCGGTCCTAAATAGATTGCAATAATATTTTAATCACTAATAAATTCAACTTACAACGATGGCCCCAAAACTGACTCTAAACCGAATTCTGCTGCAATTTTTGCTGGTATTGGCATCTGCTATGGAAGTAATGCCATTCAGCTATGACAACCACAACAACGCAACCAAGAGTGTGTCGTCGAATTCACCGAATAATATTTACGTAACGTAAGTAACTCATAAAGAAATATGAAGGAATTATGTATATGTTTGTACTTAAATTATTCAACACAATTAATGAAGCATGAAGTCAAACGTATCATTTTATTAAAGTTTTTGTACATATTCTAGACATTTTATGCACGTATATAGTTGCCTGCAACGTTTACAGAATATATAAAGATTTTCTGGCATAAGCTGATAAGTCCACCTGCGATAACTGGCGCAAAACAACGATTTTCTAAATAAGAGTTATAAAGTATATATTTGGCAAAATATAGTTCCACACATAGTTTGTACGGCTTGGTTGTATATTTTGTAAAAATTATCTACCTAACTTCTGTGATTACAAGAAATAATTGAAAATTACAAGCGTTTGACTATATTCGTTTTGAAAAAAATGTCCACTAAATTTCATTACTACTAAAAATTTGTTTCACCAATTCGATTTTAAGCGTATCAAAAAGAATAACACTACAGCACAACTTACGTAAAAATTAAAGGGTCTAGAGTCACCTAAACTTTTTTAAAAAATGGTAAATATTTGTTGTTCAGGCAAAACCAGTTAAGTCAATTCAATACTATTAAATAGACTATAGAGGTCTTAACTCGTTTTGCCAAACAGCTGCAAAACACTTTTCTAATCAGTGTGTACCCCTTGGGGGCAGTTACCTTGTTTTTACAAAACAATTTAGGCACCTTCAGAAAAACCGTCACAAATGAAGGAAAATCAGTCTAATTCAGTCATGCTTTCTCGTGCCACGTAGAGTTTCTAGGCTGCATTTTAAGCTGCCAATAAATATTAATTAAATGTATTCGGCTTAAACAAATTCAATTCAAATAAAGACTTTTCTTTAATTTTTGGTCACTGTACGTGGATATCGGCCGTTACAATCAATTAAATCGCATAATTGTTTGGGGCTTACAAGGTCAAAGAGTCCTATATTTTCCCAAAGCCCGTCTTTTATTGTCCCCACTAAGCGTTTTTTCTATTGTTTTAAAACCATAGCCAGCCCCTTACGCAAGCAGCGTTCTAAACGTCGATGATTTCTACACATTTCTTCTATTGTAGTGTCATGGACGTTTACATAATCTGAGATGCAAGCACCTGAGCTTTAACACTTTGTATTTTCATGAACCTGCTAATAAAAATCAAACAAAGATCTGGCCGTCTTTTAAAAACATTTTTATCGTTTACCACTGGTCTCCCCTAACCCGTGTTATCCAAACAACTGAAGCTTCTAAGGGGTTTGAATTCTTCCTGACCAGCTACTAAACGGACATTATCTTATTGCTTTTGGAAGCGTACGAAGAGATTATCCTGAGCGTCCTAAAATATTTAAGAAATGCGATCAGAATTCTGCTGGGAGGCATGTCAAAAGTATCCTTGGTATTATTTGCCACTCTTTACTTGGTAGCTAATTTGTTAAGAATGTTTGACGGGCTTTTAGTTTAGCAATGCTTAAAAAATCATTACTATTTCAGGAAAGACGACAAACTGTACTACAACTTTGCAAGTATCATAATATGGAAATGGATATTTTACACAGCAATGCCACAACTAGCCGAAAAGATAGCCCTAGGACTGACAGCTGCCTTATTGGTCCCTATTATTTTAAAAGGATTCAAGCCACAATTATTTAAACAGAAAAAGAATGCTACTATAGTTATTTCTAAGGATGAAAGAAATTGTACTATTTTGTTAAACATCTTTCGCAACACTTGCACCTCGTCGCCTACTGAATCAGTAACCATTGCCATCGAAAAGAATGACCGAAGCTCGACTGCAAGAAAATATCTCTGCGTTGCCACGTTAGCAAACTATTCTCATACTGAGGGAAGTGGTAACTGTTGCAAATGCGTTACGAATTGTGAATGAAAAACTTGATTGGAAAAAATTAGCTTTATTACCGGCAACGTCGTTGTTTTAAATTGCTCTAATGATTTGCCTGCTTTTATTTTTAATTACCAAATATTTTTAAATGTTTTGAAATGTTGTTTAAAATATTGATTATAACTTTTGTGGTATACACTCATTTGTTGCAATCACTTTAAAAAACAGTCGTATTTTAATCCTAAAGACGAAAAATTTGTTAGAGTGAAACATGAAAAAGCAATCAACAAACAATTTGCACAATCCAATCATTCAGTCCGAAGATGGGCCATTATCAAACATAAATAAGCAAACTTTTGCGTTTAAAGAAAACATTATTTTTGCACAAACGCAGACATTTTATTTAGCCATCAAATTCACTTAAGAACGTCTTTAAGTATAACACTAAGATTTAAACAAAATGCAAATGTTTAAACGCTTTACTGACCACACAAAGGCACTCCGCTTAAATTTGAGTTTGAGTTAACTTTATTTAGCTAGCCTAGACGAGTGGTTTTCTGGTTCTTGTCCCTAATGAAGGATACACATTTTAAAAATTGTAACTAAAATGTTTTATGCAACTTGAAATAAAACCGTTTTTAAATTTATAAAAATTAAGTTATAAAATAATAAAAAATATAAATGGGTTTATACAATTTTTCTGTCATTCAGGCGAACATACTCTATTGACTAGTGTCATCAACCACTTTTTCCTTTTTTACTGCAGTTGGTACTGATGTGTGAGGTTGGGTACTAATTATAAGAGATCTCCCCGCCAGGTTTGGGCTTTTTGAAGCCATCAGCATCTGCAACAGGGGCCTCGGAAGGAGGAGTGGAAAACCCCAGTGAGAAAAAACCACCCTGTAGTGTGCCCATCGTAAAGAATTTGGTCACGCAAGGAGTAGATCCTGGAACCTTCCAAGCCTTGGAACAATGCAGTAAGCCACTACCCTACTGCGCCCTGTTTTATAATTTAATTTAGTTTATTGTGACCAACACAATACCCGTTTCCTTAAAATATTCGATAAAAATTTGATATTTTTACCCACATCTATGACGTTGTTGTTAACAATTGATCTCTGCATTAAGCAGATTTTTGTAAAATAACGCTACCTTCAACTCTCTATTGCTTTGCGATTGCGCTTCGATTAAGGCCAAAGGCGACAATTCGGTTAACTTTTTTGCTTTCTTGTCAAAGTCTCCCTCAAAATGCATATAATTTAGCGCAAATTTTTTTTGAATTTGCGTAAGTCCAGTCACATTTGTTTAAACCTCACTTAATTTGCCCCCATCCCCGCCCCCGGCCTCCCTTTTTTATTGCGCTTCTAATGAGACCTTCATTGCCAACATTGGTCGCAAAATGAAAAAGAAGATCAGGGCATTATCGCAAAATCGCACTAAACGGGCCTCTTTTGAGCCTTTTTTACAAATTGTGCCACACCTAACGATTTTTGGAAAAAATCACTACCTTCAATTTTTTGTCGTTTTTCGATTTCGCTTTGAATGAGACCATACGCGATCCAGTCCGTTATCAACTGGTTGAGTTCCTTTACAATATCTCCCTCGGAATGAAACGTGTAGCCTATTTGTGTGTTTTTTTAATTTGCGTAGCTCTTACCAACGTTTTCTAAAACACCAACTGCAGTTGTTCCCTCCTCTTTCCATTGCGCTTCGAATTAGATCATATTCTGTAACATCGGGTGCGAAATGACAATGTAGTTTACTACAATACGTGAAAATCGTCAAAATCAGTCCCTTTTTGGGACTATTTAATAGGTTGTGTACCAATTAGCAGTGTTTTTCAAAAACGCGCTTCATAGCCCGCTTAGTTTTGAAGTTGTGCTCCGAATGAGACCACAGGCGTCTTATTCGGCTCACAACTTTTTGAGTTACTCGAGTGCCTTTGAGTTGGAAAAGCACGGTTTTATAGTAGACTTAGGCCACCCTATCTTATGTCTGATAAAGCTAATTATAATTTTTATTGCCGTTGTTTTTTATTACAAATTACGATTTCTTTCAACTTTTTTCTCTTGCAGTTCACTGCATTTTTTCAACGTCCTCTTTCAGGGCCTATTTTGATCAAATTTAACTGCGTGCCAAATTCAATAAAAGAACAATTTTGAGCTCAAAGGAGGAATTTTTAACAAGGGCAGTTTTTGGCTTGAAAAAGGCAATTTTATAGCGGTTGTTTTAAAAATATGCTTAAAAAAGGGGCAAATCACTGGGTGCCAATTTAAAGGCTGCGTGCCAAAATACTAGGGCTGCGTGCCGTTCTGGCACCCAGCTAACATGTTAAAATAGGTCCTGTCCTCTTTTCGGCGCTTCTGGAAGACTAATGGTAGGACCGATCAGTTTGTAGGTGTGGATGCCAGGCCCCTTCACTTTTCAGCTTGCACTGTCACCAGTTGCTTATTTTTTGTTTTTTTTAAACTTAACTTAACTGCTGTTTATTACTGTTGCGATAGCTAATGCGTTGGTTTTTCGTGTGGTTCAATGTTTTTCGTTTCTGGTGCAACTAAAACTGAATTATTTAGTACAACCAGTTTTGTTGCTTTGTTTTTGTAGCCCTTCCCTCCCCTCGGCGGGAGGAGGGTTTTCGGAAGGGGAGGCCTAATTATTTAAATTTTGAAATTAAAAAATTGTTTTCAATGTTTTTCAATTAAAATTGAATAACAATTTAAAGGCTCGTAGGCGTCACATCGTTTGCGAAATGAAACAGTGGTGCAGTGCAGTATAGCATAAACTTAAATAAACTTAACGGAACATTTTAGAGCTTTTTTACGAATTGCGGCATAACCAACCTTTTTTGGTAAAAAGCGTTACCTTCACCTCGTTATCGTTTTGGGATTGCGCTTCGAGAGGGACCAGAAGCGACCAATTCGGTTAGCAATCGGTTCAGTTACTTGTGGACGTGTCCCTCGGAATGCAAATTTTGTCCCAAAATTTGTATTCCATTATCCAATGTCGATGGTTTCCAAACACCAACTGCAGGTGTCCCCTCCCCTTTTTATTGCGCTTCGAATAAGACCACGATCTCTAACAATGGTTGCGAAATACAAAAGTAATTAAGTCCAGTATAGCAACATATAACAATAATCGGACCTATTTTGAGCCTTTTTTGCAATTTGCGCCGTAACCAACGTTTTTTGGTAAAAAGCGTTACCTGCAACAATTTTTAATGCTGGGGTAGCGCTTTGAATGGGACCGGAAGCGACCAATTCGGTTAGCAACTGGTGCAGTTAGTTGACAAAATATTCCTCGGAATGCAAATTTTAGCCTTAAATGTTTTGTTTTTTTCTAATTTGCGTAAACAATATCAATGTTTTGCGAAAACCAACTTCAGTGGTCCCCTTTTCTTTCGATTTCACTTCGAATGAGACCAAAATCTCCAACATTGGTTGCGAAATAAAAAAGTAGCTCACTACAAAGCGCTACAAAACGTGAAAATCGTCAAAAACGGGCCCATTTTGGGACGTTTTGACAAATTGTGTACCAATAAGCAGTGTTTTTAAAAAACACGCTTCGTAGCCCGCGTCGCTTTGAAGTTGTGCTTCGAATGAGACCACAGGCATTTTAATCGGTTTACAACTTTTTCAGTTACTCGAGTACCTTTAAGTCGGAAAAGCACGGTTTAATAGTATGATGATGATGATGATGCTGAGTAGAAGACGGATCTGAAGTTGATTTTTCAATCTGGTGTTTTTGAATTATTTTTAAAAATACTGGATTCAACTGGATTCTTAATCTTATTGTTAGTTTAGCATATACATAGATTCAATGTACAAAATACTTAACTACATATAGTTTGTTAACTGTGCCGGAGCTGTTTTAATTCTAGTTCATGTGCACAGCACTGCAGTGTAAGATTATTATTTGGATTACCTATACACAATATAAGAGGCATCAATAAAATTGTACTTACAAAAACAAACGTTAAAATATTCAATTTTTAATTCCTTTTTTTGTATCACATTAGTTCAGTGTCAAATTCTAGGATGCATTTATGCATGTAAACATGTAGGGTAGGTGTGCCTAAATGTGATAATCACCTAATTGTGATAATCAATAAAATAATAACCAAAGTACCAGAATAATCCCAAGTTGTTGCGTTATTTCTACCTGACATGTAATGGTGTGTTCACGACGATAAATTTAGCAGTGTCGTGACAGACGTTAGCGATAGTAATTTGCTAGCTGCAAATTACTAAATAAAGCAAAATTAACCGAGCATGGTAATAATAAATAATTATTGGATTTATTTACAAAATAGCACATTTGTAAATATTACAATAGCATTAGCATTCGATATCAGTTGAATCAGTTCACAGCAGTGAAATAGCAAGGTAGAGAAAGAGGAAAGCGTTCTCTCAATAATAGCAGTGAGATTTATTAGCGAGGAGTAGCAATGACCATCCGTCACACTCCAATGCCAATCTTTTTCCTACTTTGTCTTTTACTTCTAGTCGCAACATCTGATTCCTCGCCATCAGTCAACATTTTCATTTTATTTTCATCATTTGCATGTGTTTATTTAAATTTCAATAATAAATTATTAAATTATTGTAACTGCGATGCTCCTGTTGCGCTCGGTAACATGGTGTATGTTATATGTATGTGAATACTAGCCGGAACATTTTGAACCCGCGAAACAAACAAGACTGTAAACTTAAGTTGCCCATATATCTCGACCTGCAAGTTTATTTTCGTAATTTCCGAGGTCTTGTTTAGCATCATGGTAGTTAGCAAAATTTTGGGAGCACTTAAAAACTTACATCAGTTCAATGGTCTTCGCGTTCCTACAATATTATTGAAAGGTACTTACCGGACAAGATTCGATTTTTGGCCAACCTAAACCTGCCTGAAACCGTGCCTTCCCAAACAGATACACCCTCCAAAATTTGCACAAATACGCACCAGGTGAAGCTCTACAGGCTACGCGAATTCTAAAAAGTACTCATTTCAGATTGTCTAGAAAGCAATTGGCAAAGTCGGGGCAACTTGGTAAAAAAAAGTTGTATGTACTTTAAATTAAAAAATTGAATTTTAAACTATTTTGGTGTTCCAAGTGTGCTGATATGCGCATTTATCACTACTTAATTAAATAAAATGCATAACAGTCATTTACTCCGAAACAGAACACAAGATTTATAGCCTACCAGTTCGCTGTACTGGATATATATCAGAAATGCCGTCGAAATGCCATATCAAAACCTAGCCTTTCCATTCTTCCATCTGAAAAAGAGCTTTTCCAACGTGTTAAGCAAAAAATGTTAAACATTCAGAGTGGAACAACTCAGGAACTCATTTTGTTGACACTTTGTATACGCATTTGAAAATCAGAAAATACAAAGCTGAGAAAATGGAAATCGATGTTGTATCTACATTTTGATGTAGAACCTGTATGAAGTATCTACATAATATCTATCAAGTTTTCAATAACTCCTTTTCTCGATTAGTTTTTTGCTCATATCTTTCTTGTTTGTTTACCGATTTTAAATCTGATTGCTTTTCTGGATTTGCGATAAAATTCCCTATATGACCGTGACCACAAATTATAAAAATATGCTAGTTTAGACTTTTTAGGTGGCGAATATATGATGGGAAAAATATTGATATTAAACCGTGGCCAAATCGCGCCACCATGCGACGTTTTGGTTGAAAACGTTATTGTTAATAACGTTAAATAATAGGTTTTGAAAACGGTTAAAAAACAAAAAAGTACCAAACAAAAGACAAGGAGGAAGTCGAGTTTTCGTAGAATTACAATGTTCTACTTATAACTTTCGAACTTCTTCGCTCTCTAACTTTTTTGCATTCGAAATAACGTTAACTAATTACCGTGGTCCAACTGTCATTCAATTTGTTATGAAACAAATCACAGCATAATTCTGCACATATGCTAACTATGCTGTGAAAAGGGGAAGTGAAAAAAAAGAATGTAGGACCGCGTACTCATTCAGAATAGTGAGCACATTCCCTTTAGCCATGTACATATGTATCAGGCTATTTAGCGATCATAGATTCCCGATGCTTGCTCTGATTCCTGACCGTCAGGCTCTTCGTTGTACACGTCCGGCTCTGAGCTGTTGTACTGAACTTTTCAAGTTGAGATCGCGTTCTCTCACTGATTCCCTTCACAACTCCAAGCAGCCGACCGACGAAAATAACATTAGAGCTAGGAATATATTACGTCACACTCACTAATAAGTACTCGGTTAACATAATATTGACCTCAGGGGCCATGCATATATTACCTAAGAAATCCTGTGGGGACTAGGAATATATTACTACACACTTCGTAAATCATACTACTTGACCTAATGTTAACTTCAGGGGCCATGTATATATCACATCAAGCTCTGTAACTAGTCCATAAACAAACGATAAGTAGGGGATCTTATCCTATAATCACGTCCAATTTACCCGCTACATAGTTGAGCATGTTTCCCGCGAGGGGTATTATGGTTCCATTAAGCTGTCTACTATTATGTAACATTGTATAATAATGTATACTACTATATGTAGCTATATAATATTCGATTATTTGATAATACTGTATAGTTTTATACTATATAATAATAACCTTGATTACTGTCATGCAATATTAATATGCTATGATATTATACTTTATTAATATTTTAGTATAACATTATACAGTATTATCTAATAAGTATTACCTCAAACTCCGTAGCGTGAACATTAATGAACTATTGACCTCAGAGACCATTCATATATTATCTCACACTCCGCAACTCGAACAATAATAAAATATTGAACTCAGGGGCCATTCATATATTATCTCACACTCCGTAACTCGATCAGACATGATAATTTATCCACCCTTTCTTCAAAAACAAATGTGTGCACTATGTTTCCGTTACAAAAACGGAATGCTCAAAAAGTTTGCACGTGTGGGCACGCTCATAAGTGACATCATGAGGAAATGAACGGGAATACTTGATTATACTGTCTGTTATAACATACTGGAAAAAATCATGTAACCAACTAATACTCTCTTATATTCCCGAATCAAAATAGATTATTCAAACACAACAGAACAAACTGTAAAACATCATGAGCTTTCTTACAAACCAGAGGGAAATATACAGTTGCCAAAGAATAATTACAAGAATCTGTTATTTAGTTAAATTCAAAATTATTTAAATACCCTATTATTACAAAGAACTCTATAACACATTTTCTCAATTGTTTCACTGTCAGAAACTTTACAACCGTGACGAACTATTTTGAATAATAATTGACTGGACTCTGGCTTAACTGCAGTTTTTAATTTGAGTTTTGCCAGAAATCTAGAATCATAAATCTCTGGTTTAACTTTTCGCTTTCTTTTTCACTTTGGTTTAACTTGAAAATCCATTGTAAACCTTATAGAAAGTACCGAAATTGGCCCTTGCAATAGTAGTTACTGGTTTACAACTTACAAAACTACTTAACCTTTTCGAAACGGTAATATACTTAGTTTTGCATGTTTTTGAAAACGGTAATTTCTAGTTTTATGACCGTTTTGAAAGTGCTATTTACTAGTTTTGACCGTTTTACAGTGTCATTTAGTAGCTTCGACCGTTTTGAAAAAGTGTTATTTAGTAGTTTTGACCGTTTTGAAAGTGTTTTTTACTAGTTTTGGCCGTTTTGAAAGTTTTATAGTTTTGACTGTTTTGAAAAAGTTTAATTTCCCAGGTTGACCGTTTTGAAAAAGTTAAGTTATAGAATTAAACACTTGTAAAGCACTCTTGCCATGGTTCCTCAGTTCCGAATAGGTTAATCTTAGTGTAAAGCATAAACAGTTTCTTTGTTACATTCCAGCTTAAACAAACTACGGTTCTGTTTCAACTTCAGCTAAAGCGCACAAACAATGCAAGCTTGGATCTCCTGCTTTATTGAAACTGTTTGCTGTCCTGAACAATGCAATGCGGTAGAAGGGTATGTCAGATATAATGTGTGTAAAAATGTAAAGTCTTCTGGATTCCCTTGACTTATCAGACTGGAGCAGCCTTTCTTAATTTATTATTTTGCATAATATGTAGGTTGCCCTTAAAACTATATTAGTACAACGACGCCCCAAGAAGAACGAGGCCTGCCAAACTATAATTTTAGACAGTGCTGCACTAGTCTAGTCTGAATAGACTTAAGACCCTTTCAGAATAGACTTGAATTTATTTGCCCACTTTCGTAGTATAACTTGACTGAATCTGTTCATCGTCGTCATTTACCAATGCATGTCTACTAGTCTAGACAGTCAGTTTTTGGCAAAACTGGGAGAGCTTTGTTTTGAGTGCTGAGTGACTAAGAGTGACCTCGTTCTCTCAAAATATTTTTGCCTCGGTCCCCCTCTCCTCAAACTAATATATAAGCGCCCTCGCCCTCACTTCATTCATGAGGGGAAGTCACTTTAGGTCACTTTATGGACTGAGGTCTGCCCTCCCCTCATTAAAGCCATCTATGAAATAAACATCATTTCCGGGATTGCGTATTTAAAGTAATAATGGACACCAATTGAATCGGGCAGTTACACTGCTGCTCGTACAAGGGTGCCAAAGGTAAGCATAAAGCCATACATACGGGTGAGTGTCTCCCAGGCGTATTTATGACCAAAAACAACAAAAGAGTCAATGGGTTCTAAAATTCACTTATTAAGCATGACGTACTTTGTGGCATGCCCCTGATAATAATGTTGAGTATTCAAAACTGTAATATATATAGACAGAATGCTCCATCATAATATATTACTTTTACCATTTAATTTTATCTTAACCAATTCTATTACTATAGTTGTTAATATAATTTTATTATCACTATTATTGCTAAACGTATTTTAATACAAATATTAATAAATTATAATAAAAGAAAAATAATAAAATTAATAACAAAAAATACACAAAAATAATAAAAATTCAATGCTTAACATTAAAGAAATAAGGATACAATAGCAATAACAAAAAACAACAGAGCGCTCATAAGAGTTAAAAGCTTACTAATATAACTTTTTGTAGATCGAAGAGAAATTTTTTACCACAAAACATGAGTAGTCAGCGAATGTGTGGAGTAGGTTATTTGAGATTGACCATCACTTTTGCAGCTACAGCCTCGAATCCTTTATAGGAGAGAACGGATAGTAAAACTAACTTTTATAAAACGGATTCTGACAACAATTCCAATATCCCAAAACGCAAGCTATTATTTGAATTCTGATTCTGATTAAGTCCATAACTAATACTGTACATTATTATGATTCAATTATTGTGTAATACTCTGTACTAATTAATAATTTAAAAAATGAGTGTGCTATTCAACCAACCCCAATCCACCAATATCCACCCAAATCCACCAATATCCACCAATATCCACCTAAATCCACAAACCCATCAATATCCACCAATATCCACCAAAATCCACCAACATCCACCCAATCTAAACAACCAAAATGGCATATCCAACCAAAATTAACCCCTTACGTATCATATCTACCCAAAATAAAGTACGCTAGCATCATATCCACCAAAAATAAAGTACGTAATCATCGTATCCACCCCAAATAAAGTACGTAAGTATCAAATTAACGCAAAATTAAGTACGTAGGTATCATATTCACCCAACGAAAGTACGTGAATATCATATCCACCCAAAATAAATATGCAGCTATCATATACACCCACAAAAAGTATGTAAGTATCATATGCACCCACAATAAAGTAGGTAAGCAACATATGCACCCCAAATAAAGTACGAAAGTATCATATCCACCCTAAATAAAGTAAGTAAGTATCTTATCCACCCAAAATTAAGTGAAAAAGTATCATATCCACCCAAACTGAAGTACATGAGTATCACATCAACCCAAAATAAAGTATGCAGCTATCACATCCACCCAAAATAAAGTATGCAGCTATCATATGCACCCTAAATAAAGTATTATATTAACCTAAGTTAGAATACGTAAGCATCAAATTCGCCCAAACTAAAGTACGTACATATCATATCCACAAAAAAAGAAGTAAGTTAGCATCATATCCACACCAAATAAAGTACCTAAGTATCATATCCACAAAAAAGAAGTGAATGAGCATCATATCCACACAAAATAAAGTACGTTAGCATGATATCCACCCAAAATAAAGTATGCATCTATCATATCCAACCAAAATAAAGTATGTAGCTATTATATCCACCTAAAAAGGTATGTTAGCATTATATTCACCCAAATAAAGTACGTAAGCAACATATGCACCCGACATAAAGTACAAAAGTATCATATCCACCCAAAATAAAGTAAATCAGTACCTTATCTAAGCAAAACGAAGTACGTAAGTATCATATCCACAGAAAATAAAGTACGTTAGCATCATATCCACACAACATTAAGTACGTAAGCATGATATCCACCAAAAATAAAGTATTCAGCTATTATATCCATCCACAATAAAGTACGTTTGCATTATATTCATTCCCAATAATGTACGTAAGCATCATATTCATTCCCAATAAAGTACGTATGTATCATATCTACCCAAAATAAAGTACGTAAGTATCATATCCACCCAAGCTAAAGCACGTGAGTATCATATCCTCCCGAAATATAGTACGTAAGTATCATATTCACCTAAACCAAAGTACGTTAGTATCATATTGACCCAAAATAAAGTATGCAGTTATCATACAAATCACCACCATATCTCAAAATAAAGAATGCAGCTATCATATCTACACAAAATAAAGTACGTAAGTTTATTATCTACCCGAAATTAAGTACGTAAGTATCATATATAACTAAAATAAAGTACGTTAGCATCATATCTACCCAAAATAAAGTACGTTAGCATCATATTCACACATCATCATGTATGCAGCTATCATATACACCCAAAATAAAATACGTAAGTATCATATCTACCTAAAATAAAGTACGTGAGTATCTTTTCTATCCAAAATAAAGTATGTAAGTATCATATCTACTCAAAAATACAGTACGTGCGTATCATATCAACCCTAAATAAAGTACGTAAGTATCATATCTACCAAAAATAAAGTACGTGCGTATCATATTAACCCTAAATAAAGTACGTAAGTATCATATCCACCTTAACAAAAGTATGTAAGTATCATATCTACCCAAACTAAAATACGTAGCATCATATATATCATAGATATATATCATCATATATCATATACGTATAGGTGTGTACTTTATTTTGGGTGAATATGATACCTACGCACTTTATTTTGGGTGGATATGACAGCTGCATACTTTATTTTGCGTGAATATGATACCTGCATACTTTAGTTTGGGTGAAAATGATACTTACGTACTTCATTTTAGGAAGATATGATAGCTGCACACTTAGCTGTGGGGGGATATGATAGCGGCATACTTTTGGCTGGATAGATATGATACTTATGTACTTAATTTTGGGTAGATAAGATATTTACGTACTTTATTTTGGGTGGATATGATGCTGACGTACTTTATTTTGGGTGGATATGATACTTACGTACTTTTATGTGGATAACTATGATAGCTGCATACTTTATTTAGGGTAGATATGATAGCTGCATACTTTATATTGCGTGGATATGATACTTACGTACTTAAGTTTAGGTGAGTATGACACTTACGTACTTTATTTTGGGTGGATAAGATACTTACGTACTTTATTTTGGGTAGATATGATACTTACGTACTTTATTTAGGGTAATTATGACATTTACGTACTTAATGTGGGGTGGATATGATAATAACATAGTTTGTTTGGGTGGATATGATAGCTGACTACTTTATTTTGAGGGAATGCTTTCTAAAGTACTTTATTTTGGGTAGATATGATATTTACGTACTTTATGTTTGGTAAATATGATACTTACGTACTTTATTTTGGGTGGAGAGAATAGCTGTATACTTTATTTTGGGTGGATATGATACTTACGCACTTTAGTTGAGGTGGATATGATGCTTACGTACTTTATTAGGGGTGGATATGATACGTACTTTATTTTGGGTGGATATGATACATACGTACTTTATTTGGGGTGGAGATGATAGCTGCGTACTTTATTTTGGGTAGATACGATACTTACGTACTTTATTTTGGCTGGATATGATACTTAAAGGGTTGAGTTTGGGTGGATATGCCATTTTAGTGGTTTAGATTGGGTTGATGTTGGTGGATTTAGAAAGATATTGGTGGATTGGTGGATTTGGGTAGATATTGGTGGATTAGGGTCGATTAAATAGCACAGCCCGATACGAATGTGGATTCGAAAATAATTTTGTTTAGGATATTAGTTACTAGTTTATATAGTACTTCACCGTATTGAAGTTCAATGCAAAACAATCTGAAATTTGCAAATATTACAATATAACATTTTAAGGTAAAAAACTACATTTTTGCTAATTGAAGCTATTCGGAGGACAAGCTCAGAATAAGTCGATTTCAAACGATTTTTTTAATTTAACAGCCACTATTTTTAAAGGCATATAGCAGGTAGTTATATTCTACAACTACAACAAGAGCTAACCAAAATCACGGTGCCTTGTGGCCGGTGGCTGGGAGCTGGAAAAGACCTACCGTTATCACGGTGGCTGTGGGATTTGAGCTGGAAAGGAGCCAACGTATTCACGGTGGTTGGTGGCTGCCTAGACTAGCGGCCTAGCGACTACTAGACTATTCAGCTTTTTTGGCTGGTTAGACTAGACTAGCCATGGGATCAAAAAATCAGGAATAAACTAGACTACACTCGCAAAACCCGTCGAGCGAAATGACAAGACTAAACTTAATCTATCCGTGATTTTAGGCATGTTAAGGGATAGGCAACTGGCTGACTGGACTAGTAAAGACTAAGGTAGACTTTGGTGTAGAGGTACGTAGAAAGGACTAGACAAAAAATTGTTGAGCTTTTGTGTTGACTAGAGTAGTCTAGTTAGGTAGTCAAAGCAGCATGACTAGACCAGACTAGACCAGCGAAACTTTTGCCGTAATCACGGTGAATGGTGGCTGTGACTGGGAGCTGGAAAGGAGCCACAATATCACGTAACCTGTGGACGGCTTAACATGAATACATTATAACACTGAACCACTAGTATTGTGAACCGGTATTAACACCAGAAAATGCGTTCTCGCCCAAACTCATTCTAAAACATTTTGTTTTCACCCTAAATTTTTACCCAAAAGTGCTTTCTTATCCAATATTATTACTAAACGGACTTTCTAGTAAAGCTATATATTGTGAGACGTTTTTGACATTTACAAAACCGATATTCCGACTAATGTAAATGTAGGCTGTTTAAACAAAATATTACAACCATATCCCTTCTAATCAGCGTAAGCGTCTGTCCGGTTTAGAAAAAACAGAGCCAGGTAGGTTCTTTCTAACTATACTCTACATTTTTTAAATAACCAAAATAATCTACTTCTTCACAAAACTCTGTAACGTATACGGAGTCCGTTGGGCTATCCTCGATGGAGGACAGTGTCATCTTTATTTCGTATAATAAAGTTCGTCGTTCTCTCTTGGGTGGATATATAAGCTACGTATCGTATGTGTCAATGCAATTTGTCCCAAGTCCAGTCTATGGTTAGTTGCAATGTGTCCTAAGTCCAGTCTCAGCTTAATTGCAATGTGTCCCAACTCTATTTTCCATTATGTGGACTTGAGACCGATTGTTTGGTCATCCAGATTACTTGGAAATCCATATTGCTTTGTCATCCATATTGCTTGGATATCTAGATTTCTTGAACCTACAGATTATTTGAATATCCATATTGCTTGGATTTCCAGACTGGTTGGAAATCCAAATTGCTTGGACATCCAGATTGCTGAATATCCAGATTGCTTGGATACGCAGACTCTTGGAAATCCAAATTGCTTGGACATCCAGATCGCTTGGACATCTGAATTGCTTGCACATCCGGATTGCTTGAATACCTAAAATCCTTGGATATCCAGATTGCTTGGACATCTTAATCGCTTAGACACACATAATATGTATTCCAAGCAACTGGGATGTCCAAGCAATGTAGAATTACAAACAATGTGGATATCCAAGCAATCTGTATGTCAAAGCAATCTGTATATCCAAGCAGTCTTGATGCCACAGCAATCTGTATGTCCAAACAATGCGTACGTCGAAGCAAGCTGGATATCCAAACGACCTGGTTATTCAAGCAATCCGGATGTGCATGCAATTCAGATGTCCAAGCAATCATGATGTCCAAGCAATCTGGATATCCAAGCAATTGGGGTATTTAAGCAATCCGGATGTGCAACCAATTAGATGTCCAAGCAATCAGGATGTCCAAACAATCTGGATATCCAAGCAATCTGGATGTCTAAGCAATCAGGATGTCCAAACAATCTGGATATCCAAGCAATCTGGATGTCCAAGCAATCAGGATGTCCAAACAATCTAGGTATCCAAGCAATCTGGGTGTCCAAGCAATCTGGATGTCCCAGCAATCTGGATGTCTAAGCAATCTGGATGTCCAAGCAATCAGGATATCCAAGCAATTTTGGTATTGAAGCAATCCGGATGTGCAAGCAATTCAGACATCCAAGCAATCTGTATGTCCTACTAATCTGAATGTCCAAGTAGTCTGGGTATTCAAGCAGTCTGAATATCAAAGTAATCTGGATGTCCAAGCAATGTGGATATCCAGGCAATCGATCTCAAGTCCACATAATGGAAAATGGACTTGGGACATATTGCAATTAAGCTGAGACTGGACTTGGGACACATTGCAACTAAGCATAGACTGGACTTAGGACAAATTGCATTGATAGAGACGATATATTATCTTTGGTGTACCCGCATACTTTATTTTGGGTGGATATAGTAGCGATTTAATTTATTGTGGGTGGATATGGTTGCTGCATACTACATTTTGGGTCGATATGGTAGCATCTTACTTTTTTAGGGTGGATGGTGTAGCTGCGTACTAAATTGTGTATTAATCAATCATTGTGTATGCCATTTAGTTGCTTCATATTAAGTGGATATTAGTTGCTTTGGGTGAATATGGTGGATAATGGTGGATATTGGTTGACTATTGTGAATACTGGTGCATAATGGTGTATTAGGGTGGCTAATGGGGTGTAATGGTGGATATTGTTTGGATGAGGGTCGACTAAATAGCACAGGTTACATTTATTTAATTGTTCTTAAATTCAAATCTTTTAATTCAATTTACAACATTTTAGTTCAACTTGAAACATTTCTTCGATTAAATCAATTACCCGTATAGAGAAATTACTTGTATATTGTTTTAGTGTAAAGTGCATGAACTTATAGGTTATGGTTGCTGACAAATTAAATTGAAACTAGAACAGTCATAAATTAGATGATGGTTCTCAATAGGATTGCCCCCTGTTTCACATATAAGAGCATGGTTAGTAGTGAAACCTGATTTTAATAGCCCAGCCTTTGCATTTGTGTAGCGATATATTTATTGCGTTATTATTAGTCATTCTTATTGAGTTATGGTTTGAAGTCGAAGGGTTATAATTGTGGTCGGCTTATAGTTTTGGTAAACTCATTTGGTTCTTCCGTGTCAAAGGTCAGACAAAATCTTCTATGCACCGACGATTCAAAGCCAGTTAAATTCGATTTCAATTGACCGTTTAGACTGAGCAAACTCAGTTCAGTTGAGATTCTTTTATAAAATACAATAGAGACCAAATTAAAAACGAGTACATAATACGGCATGAAGTCTGTTAGCTATTTTATCTCATTGCGGATATTTTAAAGGAATTAGGCGGCAGCAAAACTGCACACTAAAAAAGCTACTTTGCTACTTTTAAAACTTTTTAAACTTATACTTTGCTACTTTTAAAACTTTTTAAACTTATACTTTGCTACTTTTAAAACTTTTTAAACTTATACTTCGCTACTTTTAAAACTTTTTAAACTTATACTTTTTTTTTAATTTAAATGCATTTTAAATTCAATCCAAAGTAGCACTCTACAATACACAAATTCAAAATAACGTGCTAAACCTATTTTGTTTTTGTAGATTATTCGTGACTGCGGAACAGCTTTGTAGCAGTAACCCTACAAAACAGGTACATCCTACCAATGATAATTTAAAATATCATTACCATATTTTGTGTTCAAAAAATCGCTATCACGGATTTTTGTGCTTGTCGAAAACGCGTTTTTCAACCAGCGTATTGTACAAACAACGATTATTAGTCAATACGACGAAAGTCAATGCGACGATAGTCAATACGACGAAAGGTCAATACGACGAAATCAAAAACTAAAATGAGTCAATAGAAAGTAACTTTTTATTCAAGCGGTGAATACCACGAATGACTGGACAATACGACGAATCGTAGTGACCAATACGACGAAATAAAAAGTATTAAATATTTACAAGTATTAGTGAAAAATTATGCTACATTGTGAGCCACACGTTTAATAAGCTTGGAGAATGTACTTTTGTTATACCTGGAAACAGTATTTTTTATGTTAGCAGTAACAGACCTATATTTTTTGCTCTCAAATTGTGGCCATTTTCAAATATTTATACGGGCGAGGGTGTTTTTGGTCGTGTTTTGTTCTCGCGGTAATTCTAAAAGCACCCTCCTAGACTGGTTTAGAATTAGAATATAATATTCCATCCTTCAACGAAATTCGACGTTCTTGGCCACCCGTTGTTGAGTCTGTGAACAGCGTTCCACATTGTTCATGAAAAGGCGGTTTCCGTGTGGTTCCAATATAAGTGCTTCAAATATAATTACCGAGTGGCAGAATGGAGCGTTTAAATCCTCACTCAGTGGGCATAAGGACCTGCTTGTCAACACTCTTCTCAGTAGCGTTTGCATAAATTCGAACTTACATAAAACACCCTCGCCCTAAAACATGTTAGAAAATGGCAATATTTTGAGAGCAAAGATAGAGACATGTTACTGATAACTTACAAACGGCTGTTCTAAATATAAAAAAGGCCTAGTCACCAAGTTATGAACACCTATACTTGTAAATATGTAATATGTTTTATTTCGTCGTATTGACCACTTCGATTCGTCGTATTAACCATACAGGTAAGAGGTAAATACGACAA
Organism: Dicyrtoma fusca; assembly: GCA_034695205.1. Classification (NCBI taxonomy): domain Eukaryota; kingdom Metazoa; phylum Arthropoda; class Collembola; order Symphypleona; family Dicyrtomidae; genus Dicyrtoma; species Dicyrtoma fusca. The sequence continues at coordinate 25,346 of JAQFZC010001097.1, forward strand.
TGACTTTCGCCGTTTTGACTTGATACCACAAAAAATACGTCATGCCCAATTTTTCATTTTTTAATTCTCTGGTAAAGCTCAAAACACCTCATTGTGAGTAGTACTGAGTAGTAATCTTACTCTTATATAATACTATTCAAGCACTTACCCATTTTACTAATTAATAATTATTAATATAGTCACCCAATATTATCAATCCAAGTATATCTTTACCAAGTATTATTAATATAACAGCTCGGTAATCACAAAATACTATTATTACAAAGTGGGAAATCAGCAAACACTAGTAATAAATTGTAGAAGAACAATATTATTATAAATTAAGTATTCACTAGTAATAATATTGAATCAATTAATTACCGTTTAACATTATTACAATAGGTAACTTCTCATTAAAAATAATAAAAGTGTAATCATCCATTAAACCAGACAATTCGATGAATTTACATTACTAGGTATATGAGGCGCAATAAAGTCAGGGAATCAATTGGATTTCGATTGAAATAAGTTATGCTTAACATAGAATTGTAACTTTGTATTAGAGGCTATTTAATAAATAAATAATTATAGAGCAATTTTAGCGTTATATTGCAAACGAATTTTGTATTTTATTTTTAAGTTAGCAATTTCCTGCTTTGCGCATAATGCCGTAGTTCATAATTTGTATGACCTTTCAGAAACCATACCTGCTATTAGGTATTTAAGAGAAGGGCCGTGCTAGATATTATCAGATGCAAAGATGGCTACAAAAGGCAGAATGCGATGCGCCAATCCTAAATGCTCTAAGCGCATTGATAGGCTTCTGGATGTCAAGCGGATTAAAGCGTCATCCTTAAGTGCTGCAGTGCTAGAAGTAGGTCGTAAAAATGGGTTCCAATTTCTTTCAACGGATGTCTACTGTAAAAAATGTTGTGTGATGATCACTGTTAATTGGCCCAGAAGTATAAGAGCAAACCGACACATTTTATGCAATGAAGATAAAAGTGGAAGTAATGTAGAATCAAGCTCTTTTCGAAATTGTAAGAACGACAAAAACATGTTCGCAACACCTGCTTTACTTACAGCAAGTCTTTTGGAATCAGGGCAAATTCAATCAGCCCACACATCAATATTACCATTAACTACAGGCAGCGTGGCAGACAATCAAAATAGAGGAAATGATACATCTTTGGTGCTGGTGAGTAAAGATTTCGATTTGCATAACGTCATTTATTTTAATATCATGTAATGCTGAGAAAACGTTATTTTAAATGTTAACATTTTGTTGTGGATGTATTACAAACTTCAAAACGTTGTTTTGACCAATTCGGTTTTTGGCACATAACTTACGTTAGTATGCATAGCAATAGTAGGGTAAACCCATATCTACACCAACTAGCATATTGGCATAGGAGTGAGCGTTTAGCTAGAATAACGCTAAAATCTTTCTTTGATTGCAGGACAGCCAGTATATCAATGTTTCTACTAGTGGTGCAATAAATATAGTCAATCAAACACAACCTTCTCATTTTGTTGAAGACTTAGGCGTTTTGAATGAAATAAACCAAACGCAATGTGATGAATGCGAAATTGAGGTGCTACGTAGTGTTCCAGACTGCGAATTAGGAGAACCTACTGGATCCGGAACTTCTAGGTCCCAATTAGACAATGTGGTATCACAGAACAACGGCGCTGATGAAAACAGAAATGATCAACCCAGCCACAGGCGCAATGTACCACTAAATGAAAATAAAGTTTCTACAATTCCTCGATCCCACCAGCGTGAACCTAATGGAGTGTTTCTACCGTTAATTTGCACATTTACTTCTCAGAGCCGTTGCTTTATTTGTAAAAGCAGTAAAGGCCGTAATGCAGTTCCCACTGATGTGTGTCACCAAATATGGCTTGAAAGAAAGATTTATGTTAGGCGGGCACAATCAAGGTAACTTAAGTTCCTTTACGTAAAATACTAGCGTTACTACGTCTTGTTAAATGTACATATTTGTTCAGGCTACGTCTAATTTTATTTAATGCACACATTTTATTTAGCTTGCTCTTCGTTTTACTATTTGTTTGATCTGCAAACAATTCCAGTAAACATAGTAAAACTTTCAAAATGCAAACTTATTCTTTTGCTTTTATAATGTAGTAGAAAAAGCTTAGAAATAGAAGCTGCACTTAGATAGTTAACAGTAAACAACAACTTAACTTTGCAAGTTAATAATCCTTTGATATGGGTCTAACGCTTATATACTGTACTAATGCTAGCACCTATTACTGTGCGTAAATACCTATATAACTGTTGAAAATCCTGTTCCTAAATTTTCTTGTTTTAGAATATGCAGTGATCACTTAACAAAGACTGGTCTAAAACCAGAATCAATGCAAGACATTGAACCAGAAAAAGAAGGCATCTACGTGTCATTACAGGAATTTTCGGAATTCATTATGGGGATCACGGACAAAGCAAACAGCGTAGTCTCCGCAGTCGTTGATTTCTCATCACGATCACAGTATACAGATGACGATTACAAAATGCTGCTTGGCATAAAACGACGTGATTTTGAAAACATATTTTCGTACTGCTCAGGCTTTTTGCGTAACAGCAACAATCGGACCTCAAGAAACGCGTTAGCAATGGTGCTAATGAAATTCCGGTTAAATGTATCTCAAAAGATGATTGCATGGTTATTTGGTATTACAAATAAGAATCCTCAAGCTACAGTGTCCGACACAATCTCTACAGTAGTCAAAATACTTGACAAGACGTTTGTTCCTAAATACCTTGGACTAAATGCTATAACTAGAGACAACATCCTGAAAAATCATTCAAGCGAATTTTTTCGGATACTGTGTAAAGTAGACTCAAATTGCATGATTGTGGTTGTAGACGGAACTTATCTCTATATTCAGAAACCTACCGACTTTGTTTTACAATCTCAAACGTATTGTGTTCACAAGGGTGCGAACTTGGTTAAACCTTTAATGATTGTTACCCCAACTGGATATATACTCGATGCTAACGAATTGTTTTTTGCTAACGGGGGAAACAACGATGCGTCCATTTTGTCCTTCATGCTTGCAAACAAAAACAACAATGGAATCTCTGACCTTTTTCAAAACGGAGACGTGATTCTAGTTGATCGAGGCTTTCGTGATTGCCAGTTGGACATTGAAAAGGCAAATTTCAAATCTTTAATGCCCCATTTTCTGCAGAAAGGTAAGCATAATACGCAAAAATAGTTTTTAACCGTCATTTAGCGTGTATACAGTCATGTACTAAACGTTTTGTATTTATAGGCGAAAAACAGTTTTCGGATTTAAGTGCTAATGAGACTCGAATCGTAACTATGCAGCGCTGGATAGTAGAATCCGTCAACGGAAGACTCAAAAACATCTTTAAGTTTTTTTCAGGCAAAATCCCAACGCCGTACTTGCCAAACCTTCCTCAAATGTTTAGAGTTGCGTGCGCAATTAGTAATGCTTTTTTTCCACCTCTTTTTCGAGATTCTCCTCAACATCTACAGTTTGCCCGTAATGCAATAATCAGAGCCACTTTAACTAACGAATTTGAAAAAAAAGTTAAACTAAACAAATGGGATTCAAAGTCAAACGTTATATGGACTAAACTTACAATAAACCAGTTAAACTCTTTTCCTATTTTATCCGAAGAACACATCAAGAAACTTACACTTGGAACCTATCAAATTGGTCTTGCTAAAAACTACACCTATTTTCACCTTGAGAATTCTAACTACGAAATTTTTATAAATAAGGAATGTGATACAATTGTCAGGGCTAAGATTCAGTCTCGATACACCAAAAAACCACACAACGCGTGGATAGAGTTTGTAGAGTATGGTAGGGATGATACTGCGATTACCGGACATTATTGTACCTGCAAAGTGGGCGCTCGTCTTGTGGGAATTTGTGCTCACATTACCAGCATTGTGTGGTACGCTGGGTATGGACGATACCAAACAGAGGACGTACTGAAACGCCAAAACCTTGGCCGAAATATTTTAGATGCATGTAAAAAAAGACGGCAGTTTGTTGATCAACAAAGCTTGAGTGAATCAGATGAATCTGATATAGATGACTAATTAAAAGTGTTCGTTTTAAACAAACGTATTTGTGATGATGGGTTGAAGTGCTGTTAATAAACGTGTTACACAAATTGAGTTTGAGTTTGAGTTTAAGTTAACTTTAGTTACGTACTAAGCTAGTCAGTATTCAAAAATACTGCTTTAGAATAACATAGAAATAATGCATTCGTGCAAATGAAACTGCAAAAAAGCATAAACTACGTGTCGAACCATACACTGCACTACTTTTTCATAATCCATTTCTACACATACATTAAAATAATACGAGTAATACACATAATAATTTGGTACCGCTTTTATAAGTAATACTTAACGGAGAGTCTAGTAAAAGCAAAGTAACTACAAATATTAGATTTAAAAATTCCACTGATATATCCATAGTACAAGTAATTTTGTTTACAGAGCATTTCAAATCATCAGGCAAGCCATTCCAACATTCAACTATTCTATAAAGTGAAGATATTCTTAAAACATCTTTTTGAAATTTTGAACCATCTAGTTCACATTTTTGAGACGTTCGAGTAGCCCTCGTAGGCTTTTTTTTAATACAAATATGTTATTTAGATAATGTATTGACGACCCATACTTAATGACCTTTAACACAAATACCATTATGTAGTATTTGATTCTTTCAGACACAGACAGTATACTGCACATTTTACGAAGATCATAGCAATCTTGCCGTAATTTAGTAAATAAATTAACAAAGACAAATCTGTAATTCATCCCTGACGTCTCGTTTTCTTCCATTTTTGTGGTCCTTCGGCCTCACCAAACAACGACGTCTCCACATCGGCAGTTGTTTTGCTCCCACCTCCGCGCACGAAGACTCCTCATCTTGCTCCGGCCCTGGCGGCTTCACCACGAGGTTTTGCGTCTAAGTGTGTTGGAACCACACTCTCAAGCAAACGAGCCTCTCCTACTAGTGGAGCCACACACTGTGGATCATTATCTACCAAACAAGTCCGTTCGCTAGGGTTCTTCCACGAAGATTCTTTTTACGCAGCCGCCTCATCTACAGCAAAATAAAGCCTCCCACTTCTTCACTACGGTTAAGTTAAGTAGTGCTGCGTAGTGTGTATATTTACTAAATGTAATGTTTGTTATGTTTTGTCTCATTATTCCTTACAGGGCTGCACTTTTATATGGTTTATTTATTATTTTGTGATATCCTTTCTTTTGACCTGTGTCGCACTTAAGCCGCTCATCGTCACTGCCGTCTTCGGTCACACTCAAGCTAATTTCATCGCCTTGAAGCTGGTTCTCATCCCATCGATTCTCCACTGAGAGCTCCTCTCGACAACCGTCGACGCCAGCAGGCAGTGTCAGCTTCAACAGCTTGTTTGCAGACAACTCAAGCCGACTTTTGTCGCAACTCAAGCCGACTCACGTCGCAACGCAAACCATCTTTCGTCGCAACTCAAGCTGACTCTTGTCGCAACACAAGCTGACTTTCGTCGCACTTCAAGCCGACAAGGTCACGAAGATATAGACATAAAGTGCAGTGCAGTGTACATATTTATAATTATTTACTTGTTTTTGGAGCTGCGCCACCACACATATTCTTAAAAGTTAAGAATGATAACAACGATTTATTCACATATTTAATTCACAATATTTACATATCAATTACACTTCAAGGAGCTGCCCAACTATATTACACATGTTTTATAATCACTTTTTCATTCATACCTTTCCTTACATTATTTCTAATCAATGTTGTTTCGCTTTTGGTACAGCTCGGCTGGAAGACGCAAATGCTGCTTTTCTTTTTTGTTACCTTGGACGGCCCCCTTATAAAAAATATACAATTTTGTACTGCCGGTTCTCAGTTGGACATTCCTTTTTTCCTCTTTTTATTTGTTTTTCAGGTAAATCCTCTTCTCCTCGGCAGGCGGATGTGTTAAAAAACCTATCCAAGGATCCACGCACATCTGACGTGCGTGGCAGCCTTTCACTCTGCCGCACATTTGCCACGTCGACTTTCAGCCGTGCTCACTAAATGGCAGGCTCCTGCCTCGACTTTCTAAATTCAATTCTTTTTGCCCGTCCACGAGGGACGACAGTGGCGCTTAGTGTAAGTCACATGACACACACAACACACATTCTCTTGCAGCATGAGTGCTCGTGTTCTTGCCATCCCTTCATCATAAGTGACCTGGCCACCATCTGGTCAATAATAATAAATATTCCTAGCACAAAATCTCATTTGCCAAGATTGATCTTCGATCATCGTATTTCAGCATATTAGCTGAAGTTGTTTAGACAGGAGTTTAAGCAAATGGGAGATTGTGATAGAAATATTAGTATTGACGGGATGGTCGCCAGTTCACTTCTGATGAAGTCTGGCAAGAACAGGAGCACCAAAGCTCAGAGTGAATGTGTGTGTGAGTGTGTCACACGGCTTACACTGGAATGTGGAGAGGCATGGCATGAGCCTTGCCGTACCCCAGAGCTCAACGAGGCAAATGATTGTTGCATTGAAATGCGGCAGGCCCATGGTGTGTGCGTGCAAGGATCTTTTTGATGGGATGCTTAACACATCCTCCTCCCGAGGGGGAAGGGTTTGCCCTAACGTTATGTCAAAGAGGATAAAAAACCAAAATGGTCAGCTGAGACATGGCAAAAAAATCGCAAAACTTTATTTATTTATTTATTTATTTATTAGCTTTATTTAGGTATTAGGTTATACAGTGCAGTGTATTGTTTTACAATAACGGATACTTAGCAGTAAACAAAACAGTCAAAACAAATTCCAGTCAATTATCATAAAAATACATCGATAACTATACATACTACGGGGAATCCAAGAAATTAATATTACCAACACGTGCATTACCGATATACTTACAAGAAGATTTTTTGAACATTTCGATAGATATATCTATTGTATTATTACTATTTTCAGAGCAATGATTCTACCAGCGCAGTGGTCTATATTTAAATGAGCGAGTGAATTTTATAAGGAACCATCAAAGGTAAAAGAAACAAAATAAATAGCAACATTTGCATCATAAAACCGCGCTGAAAACACGAAAATAATAATGATTAACGATATACAAAAATATGAGAAATCATATGTAAGTGGAACATAAATAGGCACATCACTGGAGGATAGATTCCTGTTTTCACTAATTGTAAATGTGTAAATGTGGAATGAGTGTAAAACGTGGTAACCACGAAATCAATCATTAAGGTATGTGGAGATGCAGCCCCAAACAAATGTAAACAAAACAAAATAATGTATATTTGTAAGAATATGTACGCCGCACTGCGCTGTTCACTGGCGCTGGAGGGAGTACTTCACACTAAAGAATGAGGAAGTAATTATTATTATAGATCTAATTAAAGATTTTTTAATTTTGTTTGAAGTTTTTGCAATTCAGTTGAAGATTGCGCTCCTTATATTATAATAATCAATTATAGACAGTACATATGAGTTAAGCAAAATCACAAAAGTTCTAAAATCAAGATATCTTTTAACATTTGAAATAATACCCAAAGCTGAATGTACCCTTCTTATAATAACTAAAGCGATTATTGAATGTTAAATTAAAACTCAAAATATTTGCAAGATAGTAAAAGTAAACACTCTCTAAATCAATACTATCACAATTTAGGAGAGTATCCTTTAACGGTGGAAGGTTAGTATCACCAGCCTTATGAATAATCAAGTACTTGGTCTTCGATACATTTATTTTGAGAGTTTAGCTTAAACTAAGAATGCACAGTTTAGAAAAATTGATAAAATAAAACATACTATGTAGGCAATTGTTATGTATATAGAGCACAAGATTGTCAGCATAAAATATAAATTAAATACTACTATTAATAGATTCTTTGAATTTTTCAATATACATAATAAACTAAAGCGGACTAAGAATTAAATCTTGGGAAACTACAATATTTCGATCATATGAATCAGATATAAAAGTACCAGTTTTGATTTTAAAATGTCTAATATTTATATAATTAGTCAACAGTTTCAATAAATTACCATTAACATTAAAATCATCACGCAGCATAGTACGTACTTTGATGTGATTTGCAGAATCAAAAGCCTTTTGCAAATCAATAAATACATCCAAACCTTTCCCACATTTTTACATAACGTTACATTTGCAAATAACACTCTTACGTTATAAATTTGCTCAACAAATACATACGCCAGTTAGCAATACCTCAATCTACTTATTTAAGCTTGTATGAAAAAACCTGGTGGTGTAGAAGCTTATCCATGTTGTATCTGTATCTTGCACATAAGCAAATAATTAGTGCAGTTTCAAATTAAAAATAAATAAACAGTATTATTTGGATCATTCAAAATCCGGTAGAGCTGAAATATTTTAAAGCTTTTATTCTATTGCACCTAGCAACAATACCGAGCCAACGCTCACTCACACTGTGGCTTAATGAAAGCTTTATTGCCATTCGCCGCGTGTGATGAAGCCAGGGTTACATTTATTCTTAGCAAAACGGATTTTGCTTTCAAGCAACAAATGTGTTTACTAGACGCTGCTCATCTTTAAACAAACTTCTCTAGAGGTTAATGGCAACAGAATTAGCCAAACTTTCTCATCCGTAGGATTAAACTACAGACACAGGCATCAGGCTCTGGCCACATGCTCAGAAAACAGTCACAAACTGCACGCCAATGCCGCTAGGGGCATACAGCTTTAGCTTACAGCTTTAGATTACAGTTTTAGCTTACAGCGATAGCTTACAGCTTAAGCTTACAGCTTTAGCTTACAGCTTAAGCTTACAGCTTTAGCTTACAGCTTTAGCTCACAGCTTTAGCTTACACCTTTAGCTTACAGCTTTAGCTTACAGCTTTAGCTTACACCTTTAGCTTACAGCTTTAGCTTACAGCTGTAGCGTACAGCTTTAGCTTACAGCTTTATCTTACAGCGTTAGCTTTTAGCTTTAGCTTTTAGCTTTAGCTTACAGCTTTAGCTTTCAGCTTTAGCTTTCAGCTTTAGCTTTCAGCTTTAGCTTTCAGCTTTAGCTTTCAGCTTTAGCTT